>VZTO01024213.1:129654-154398 GCA_013400615.1 Syrrhaptes paradoxus
AATGTCCTCATAAAAGGCTATCAGGTTGGTCAAGCATGACTTCCCCTTGGTGAAGCCATGTTGACTGTCTCTAATGACCTTCTTATCCCTGATATGCCTAGAGAGAGCATCAAGAATAAGTTGTTCCATCACTTTTCCAGGGATGGAGGTGAGGCTCACCGGTCTATAGTTACCTGGGTCCTCCTTCTTGCCCTTTTTCTTGTAAATAAAATATTCCTGTAAATAAAATAATTTCATGCCATATAAAGATTTTTTCCACTTGAACAAGGCACTAGTATTTTACTTTAAAACTTTACTATAGATTAAAAAAGAGAGATATTTGAAGCTGTGTAACACTTATTTTCTGCCCAATTTTCATAAGCATCTGTTCATGTCTGCCTTCTGCTTCATTCTCTGTCTTCCCCTCCCATTCTCCCACTGCCTTTTCTTGGCTGTTGCAAGTGTACATTCACTTAACATGAGAATCTCCCTTAATGAAAGCTCATGAAGATTTTTCAAACTATTAATTTCATAGGGTTAGATCAAGTCCAAGAAGCAAGCCTGTACATGTGGAGATTTTTGTTTCAAGACATAGCATGAGAGATGCCGTATATTTGAAGGTAGTCATAGGATGAATTGAGCTCACCCCATAAATCCACTAATATTTTTGTTGTAAGGGATGACATCATTTAAAATGGGGTTTTGATACTGGAAGCAGTGCTGATTCAGAGCATGCTGAAATCAGTAGGAGCCTCTCTACTGACTACAGTGAACTTATGATCAAGTCCTTTAATACCATCTGTAGAAGACAATTTCAAGGCATTCTTTTCATTTAAAAAACTCACAAATCCTCTGGTGCACAGAAAGGCTATTAAGAAGGCTGCATATATCCAGTATATATGTCACCCTACCTTCTCACTGCATGTTTCAAAGCCTGCAAATTGCCCTTGGTGTGTGTTTGTTTAAGAAATATCATAACCGTCACTGTACCACTTTGACAGCTGAATGCAGAGACCCCTGGAGTTAATGAAGTGTTGCTGATGTGCCAGAGACTGAAAAGCCTTTGCTTCACTTTGACTTTTTATTCCTACCAAATTGTCAGTCACATTTCAGCAAAATTAAATATCCTTCTGTTTAGGTGCCAGCAACTGATGGAAGCACTAAAAGAAGTTAATTAAAAGCTATTGGCTGCAATACTCAAGCAAGATTAGAAAAAAAAAAAAAAGAAGAAAAAAATCATGGTTTCCTAAAAGTCCTGCAGCTGTGACACAGAGTTACTTAGGACTATAAAATATAAAAACCTCATGTTTTATTCTTGGGATGTTCCATTGCATTGAGTCTTTTTTCCACTTAAACTACTCTTTTGACTTTAGAGCAGCTAGTTGAAATCACAGTTAATGTCAGGTGGCTCCCAATACTGTACACATCTCACTGTTCCTACTTTTCTCTCTCTCACATGAACTAGTGCAGGGCCAGGTATTGTCCACCCTTATCCACAGCAAGAAAGCTCTTCCCTCCCAAGTACTCTTGTTTGTAGAACAGCTGACAGATGCCTTTGGGAAAAGGACACAGGGCCAGACCCAGAGCTGTTCACAGTCTATGGGCAGATGAGGAGGGAGATATGGGGCAGCCTGGGGTGGGGGTTGCATCTGGGGAGAGGTACCTGTGGCTCCCACCAGCACTGACGCTTTGTTCTGACTCACAGCATCTGGCATGTAGGATGGAGGCACTGGAATGCTGTGGGGGAAAAAGATGAAGCACATGGGAAGCAGGAAGGAGAAACTAAGTGGGGAGAAGGAAGAACAAAGCCCCTCTAGCCCCCTCCCAGTAAACTAGGAGCTGTCAGAACTTTAAGATTCTGTAATTATCAGCGTGTACGTGGGCTGCTGCACCCTTGTGGAGCACCTCTGGAGCTGATTGTGCAGAGTCAAGTGTGGGAGCCAGCCCCCAACTCTGCAGCCCAGTAAGCTAAATGTTTAACTCAGGAGAGCACCATGTCCACTAGCAAAAGTTTGCAAGATCAGGTCCAAAGAAAGCAATTTTACCAGAAACAGTTTTAGACTACATGTAAGGAACAGGAGAAGGGAAGACTGCACAACAGGGTGGAAAAGCAGATGGGACCCAAACTTATGCAAACCTACGAAGTTCTGTGATATCTAGCAGTGGGTGACTGCTTCCAGGCCTCTTGCTACCTTTGCTCACTGCTGGTGTGCTCCATGGCTAAGGAAGACACTCATGCTGATAGAGCTGCCTCTTGGCTCTGCTCTGTACTTTTGCCTCTAAACACAACCCCTTTGTCACTACAGGGTACTGAAAAAAAAATAAATTTCTAAATCAAACTTACAATTTAGTACTGATACTATTATTTTCTTTCTTTGTTCTACTTCACTAATCACAAATTCAGCTGGACTTGACCCCTCCTTTTTTCTCCACATGTACAAGACTTTGCAATTGGGTTTTCCCAGCAAGGTCCACCTTGCAGAGCCAGACTGGTCCATACAGGTCGTGCTGCTCCTAGTCTGTCTTTCATATTAGTAAGCATCAACATTTTCTCAGGAGAGCTCCAGAAATGCTGCAGAAGGCAGCTGTGCTCTGGGTTTTTGGTTCCTTTCACTTGTTAGTTCTGTCTACAGAAATTATGATTAGCCACATACATACACTAATCTGTTCTTTGAATAGTTCTAAATTCTCACCTCAACAGCTTCCTGCAACCATGAATCTCATAGTCTAATTACTCACTCTGTGAGAAAGTGTTTCCTTTTATCAGTTTTGAATATGCTGCTTTTGAGTTTCATTTTCTCCTTTTTCTAATATTTTTAGACAGCATCTCATTCTGAGCAAGTAACTTAAAAGACCCAAATCAGCTCTTCATTACAATATGTACACAGGCCAAATAAAGATTTCCCTCCTTTTCTTCTGGGGCGTTCTTGACGTTTTAAGTGGTAAGTTGAAAACTGCATTTTGGGTCCTTCTGGTAGTGTCTGCTGGGAGACTTGTGCTCGTACAATCCAGACTACATAAGAGGGTTGTGGGATTTTTTTATTCAGGACTTGGGCTTGGCTAACTGAACAGAGTAGAAACAGGTACGTGACATGGGATGGACTGATCTCACTTCTAGCCACTTACTTATCTGTAATATTCTGGTTTATACAAATACGGCAAATACTTGGGAATCTTTTAGGCCTACATACAGTGAGGACTCCTAGCTAGATTGGTGGTGAAAAAAAATGCAAAATGCATGAATCTGCAAGTCTGGGTTCAGAAACAGCCAGGGAAATAAGCTTTTCATACACTGAAAGCTTTGATGCTGTCAAGCTTCAAGTCACTGAGCATATGCACCTCCAGCTGCACCAGGCCTGCGCTCGCATGGCCAAGTGGCTGCCCAGCTGGGTTATTTCTTACCAGCAGCTCTTCCTGATGCTGGGCAGCCTTGTGGCACAGCTTTAGTCCTACCTTGGGCTTTTCATGGCCACATTTCGCTCCAGCCGGTTGTCACTTGAGCTGAAAGGCAGCAAACTCTGGTCACTTGTCCCTTCTATCTGTCTCACCCTTTGCTAGGTTAGAAAATCATGGGTGGATGGTGGTGACAAAGGACCTCTCTGCTTGCTCTGGACCAGTCTGAGGGGGACGATTATGCTGTCTATCTGTCTGCATTGGGCTCTCTGGGCTAGGTAAAGCAGCAATAAAAACTACCCACTGAACAGATGCATGGTTTCAGAAATGTCACCTTCCTTCTCACTTCTGCCTTCCTATGTAGAACTGATAAAGTCAAACCAGAGGTTAGCAAACATCATGACAGGCCCATAACTCAAAACGTAAGGAGCCTGTGCAATGGCCACACAGCATAATTAAGGTCCTCGTGAATGACATGTAGCGTTACTCATGAAAAATATTATGAATACTCTGCATTCACTGTCATAAAAATAAACATACTGTGATTAGTCGAGCCAGTTGTGCTACTGTTGTACTTTGTTATCATAATCTAAGACATCTCTGTCACCAGAACTGAAGCTTGCTGCTGAAGCACTTTATAATCTGGCCACTGCAGAAATACTGATTTCTCTTTGACAATTATTCAGTCTGGTAGTTCAAACTTTCTTCAGACTGTGCTGCTGCTAAGCAGTTGTTGGGGTTTTTTGATTTGTTTTAAGGAAGAATTAAAGCCTGGAAAATTTACTTCCTGGGATATCCCTAAGAATTATTAGGCAAAGATGGTTTTGAATTCTGGGCAATATAATCTCCAAAACCCCCCAAAGGCCACTGTAATTCCTATGTATAATACAGGAATAGGTTTCATCAACAATAGTTGCCCGAAGACCTGCAGTTTCATGAATCATAGATCTTATGTTGCCAAGGAAGAACAGGGCGAAGAGATTTGACACTAGAACTTTCCCAGGTCTCCAAATGAGCTTGTTACCATTTTAGCCATGATATAATTTGTTAAAACCCTATATTAAAGTATTAACAGCACATCTCCGTGAGACACCAATAGAAGTTAGCCAACTTACTACATAATTCTATTTAAAAATTATCATCAGTATTTATCTAGATGTATTCCTATAGCTCCCAAGAGTTATATTTGTTATCCGTCTCCAATGTGCATTGAAATATGTCTAATGTTACACTGAGTTCAGATGAATAAGCTTGTTACTGTGAAGTAAATTCAGGTGTGAACTTGCAGCAGTACAGTAACTTTTGTGCACATGTGGCAGCTTGTATAGCTGTCCATACCCCAAATTACTGAAGATCAGCCTAATTAAGTGAAGGACTTTTCCAAAAAACAAAGCTAAACTACGTAATCCCTTATACAGAATCAGCACACAGAATCACAGAATCACAGAATGTTAGGGATTGGAAGGGACCTCGAAAGATCATCTAGTCCAATCCCCCTGCCGGAGCAGGAACACCTAGATCAGATCACACAGGAATGCATCCAGGCGGATTTTGAATGTCTCCAGAGAAGGAGACTCCACAACCTCTCTGGGCAGCCTGTTCCAGTGCTCTGTCACCCTCACTGTCAAGAAGTTTTTTCTCGTGTTCAAGTGGAACCTCCTGTGTTCCAGCTTGAACCCATTGCCCCTTGTCCTATCACTGGATGTCACAGAGAAGAGCCTGGCTCCATCCTCCTGACACTCACCCTTCACATATTTATAAACATTAATTAGGTCACCCCTCAGTCTCCTCTTTTCCAAGCTAAAGAGACCCAGCTCCCTCAGCCTTTCCTCATAAGGGAGGTGCTCCATTCCCTTCATCATCTTTGTGGCTCTGCGCTGGACTCTCTCCAGCAGTTCCCTGTCCTTCTTGAACTGAGGGGCCCAGAACTGGACACAATATTCCAGATGCGGTCTCACCAGGGCAGAGTAGAGGGGGAGGAGAACCTCTCTTGACCTACTGACCACCCCCCTTCTGATACACCCCAGGATGCCATTGGCCTTCTTGGCCACGAGGGCACAGTGCTGGCTCATGGTCATCCTGCTGTTCACCAGGACCCCCAGGTCCCTCTCCCCTACACTACTCTCCAACAGTTCCGTACCCAACTTATACTGGAACCTGGTGTTGTTCTTGCCCAGATGCAAGACTCTACACTTGCTCTTGTTAAATTGCATTAAATTTTTCCCCGCCCAAATCTCCAGCAGCTACAATGAATTTGTAAAATGATCTAAACAGCTTGTTTACAAACAAACAAACAGACAAAAAGATCATATCTTAATTCAATATAACACATTTCAAATAAGTTTGCTTTAAATAACAAGTTATGCTCATTCTTGACCCCAGCAAAGTCAGGCTCAGGTCTGGATGGACGACTCTTGGGATTATGACAGAAAAAAATTCCTTTTTTTCAATGGGTTTCTTAAGAGACTGTACAGGAAAGGGGACAGGAAAGAGGAATTTACTGTCTGTGACGATGGAAAATAGAAGCTTTATATTATAAATCAAGGAGCAAGGGCTGGAGGAGATATATATGGTCTCCATGCCTGGTCCTAGTTCACAGAGCACATGTGATAAAGGGTATTCCAGTAGCTGAAGGAACAGGGGAGAACAGATGGACAGAGCATAAAGATGAGCACAGCAGCCAGGCAGATGATAGGGACAGATACAGTCAATGGGCAGTAGAAGTGAAATTTTGTACAGAAAGGACAGGACACATCTTAAAATGAATGTGAAACCACAACATCTTGTGTAGGACATCAAACATACCATTGGAGGAATAACCCAAACCTTGTCTAACTATGGTTGGAATAGGGGTTATGAACAAAAGACCATTGCTGGAAGTACTTGCTGTTTCACAAAAACACATGTAATGACAAAAGCCATGGGTAATGCTATACATTAACAGAGATAACACCGATAAACAGAAACAAAACTATAATTATTTGATCACTATCATTTCAAATGGGAAAAAAATTGGGCTACAGGCTGGAGTCACATTTTGATATGAACAAAGGTCTATGTAATGCTAGTAGAGACAGAAACATTTCTGAGCATCGTACTATGTTGAGATACTGTAATTTGCTGATAATACATTGGAGAATAATTCTACAAAAATTGCCAGAGACCAGAGGTTCCTGGCAGGGGTATCCAACAGGTATTTTTTCACTGCCACTTTTGTGGAACCAACACAAGGAGATGTTATCTTATATTTGGTTTTGGCCAAGTACTTGAGGAAACGGTATCCAAACTATTCAGAGAAGTAACCTTAGCTTGAATGTTCATGATTCAATCCACTTTAAATTTAGCTGAGGGAAACAATGACACAGGTTCTCCGGATTATTTCTAGGGTTTGAATGCGGAGGAAACCTAGACTATCTTTGAATTACAGTACAAAAAGTTATCTGGAACTTGTGTCAGACCAATCTTTGGAGGATTTCACAGCTAACCCTACCTCAAAACAGGATAGCAGAAGTAATGAGATATCCTCCTAGATAAGATCTAAGAAAACCTGTGTCTTATGACTGGAGAATTGTAAGGCTACTGTGAAAATGTCGCAGTCTACTTCTTTCAGAAAATTCATCTGCCTTAAAACAAATGGCAAAGGGCTCCTCACACATGTAAATAGAAAAGAGAAAACGGAAAATAAGTATGAAATTTCTGTGCTTAAAAATAAAGTAGGTATATGATAAAACAGAAGAAAAACTTTGCTAGGTTTTTCAGTAAGTACAACAGCATCAGCTGCAGTGCCAAAGGCAGAAGGAAATGGAGCACAGACCTGGACAGCATAAAGAACACGGAAGTATTTTCTGAATTTGCATGCTTTCTGTGTTTCTGCCTTTCAGTGTGGTGTATTTGATACAGGAATGGGTTGAAGTCTTGTCTTGGTCTGAGAGACAAGAAGTCTGGAGACATTTGTACCTCCTTGTTTTGCTTGGAGTGGGACAGACCTTCAGGACTGAACAGCACATTACCCGATAGAAAACACTTTTCTTCAGAGACAATGGCAGGATCATCTATTTGACATTAACTTTCAACAGTGTGTTCCTGGAGAATGGATAAAAGAAGTCACCTGAAAGACAAGTTACATAAGGAGAGAGTGAGAAGAGCTAGACAAGCACATGCAGAGAGGCACGCATGCAGAAGATGTTCACTAGGCTGAAGTCTCCTGGAGACAGATCCTGACTCTTGTTTTGTGGGGGTTTTCAAGGCCCATGAAAAATTGTTCTCTGAAGGACAAAGACTGTGCTAAGATGGTTTCTCACTTGAGAATTCTGCATCTTTACTGGATGACCAACAAATGTAAATCTATGGCAGAAAAGTTATGTGGCGTAGCTGCAACATCATTCTGATTGCTGATCTGTCCTGATGGGCCTGTGTCAATTTGGATTTCTCTCTGGTGGGGCCATGGAAGTAGCATGCTGGGACAATCACAGCAGCAGTTGTCAGCTAGGCTCATAAGTACTGAAAGCTGCAGCCAGCTTCAAGGTTTATGCAAGGAGGTTGCTTCAGGGCTGGGGGTCAAGAGAAAGATGCATCTTTGTCACAAATGCACAATAGGGATTATCACATTGGAGGAGGAAGCAAAAACATTCCTATGCTCTGGTGAAAGGATTAGATTGTGGACTGATCTCTTCAACTATTTTCCTGAATGGTCTTGGCACAATGATAGGAATGCACAGGGATGCATTCATCAAAATTTTGATGAGAATTTGGGATATTGCCAGTATAGCAAAGGATCAAACTGTCATACATGAAGAACTGAACTAACTATTACAATGAAATAAGTATAGTAGGTCATGCACTTATGAACTAGTGATAACAGTTTCTGGAAAAAGCTGGGAACTCTCCAGTTGGAAATAGCTCAGGAAAGCTTGAAAATGCTGGTCAATACAGCATGACAGGGAGCCGCAGTGTGAGGCAGCTATGAAAAAGGTTGCTATAATCCCATGATAACTGTTTCCACTCAAAACAGGAAAGGGTTAGCATTGCTGTAGAGGGCAGGAGTAACTTTTTTCCGGAAAGCCTTGTACTGTTCTATTCACCCATGCTTAAAAGGGAGGAATTCAAAGTGGGACAAACATTCAGACTCATTAACGATACGGTTTCCACATCATGGTGAGCTGAGCTGAGTCCTACTTGGTCTCATACCCTTTCTTGTGTTCATGCAACTGTGTGGTGAACCACAACAAGAGAGGAAAAAACTTTTCAGGCAGAGATTACCTTTATAAGATTTGGGGACATAATTCTTGTAGAATACGTAATACTTAAAGACATGTTATTTAATTAATACAACAGCCTGCATGGGAACTCCTGGATGCTGATTTCTTATGAAAATTTGGTGCCGTACTGGATTGTCTGGGTTAATAAAAAGCATCAGAAGCCCTTCGAAGTGACATTCACACAATGTCTGTCTTCATATGACATACAGTAACAAGTGCACAAATACATCATATGCATCAGTGAGGCTGAATATTGTAGCACTGCAGAAGACAACAGCTCACTAAAATCCTGTCCACACAAGAATGGCAAGGATTTCTGCCCAGGATATTTACACTTAGATTAAGAAAATGTGTAAAAAGTCTAATGCCTAGATCCATGTAGGAACTACAAGGCCTTTGATTAGCAGTATGGGTGGCAACTGGGTGCTCATGCTCCCTACAGCATATGCAGAGCTCAGAAGAAGAATACCAATCCTCCTTCTCTGATCATGGTCCCTACCCCTCAGGCACTCCTTGCCTGAATGGAGGTCATGAGGGCCCTGGTGCTAGGATGTCATTCAAAATTGCCCAAACTGTCAAGTCAGGGACAATTCTGGCATATTCATACTTCAGATCTGCCTCCTCACTAAAAGCACCTCAAAAAACTAAGCAGGAGGCATTGCTGTCTTTGCAAACACAAATCAAGTTTGGCGGACTCTCCTTTTATGAGATGTGATGGTGGTTGAAGAGTTGAGCAAGAATTGGCAGGTTTGTGATGGATACCCCTTGGAGGCCAATGGGTACTAATGGCCCTGTTGGAGACAGTGTAGTGGCCTAATTAGATCTTTGGTCTGATCTAGAACTGCCATTCTAACGTTCCTTTGGAGCAAAATTAAGCTAACTTACTACAAAGAAAACAGTAAAAGCTGTCTCTGCCTCCTGTCCATCCAGAGACAAACTCCTTTTCCTTCCTAGAAAAAATAAGGTTGTATGGATGACTATGAACTTCAGACAACTTATAACATCAACATGTTAATGGGAAGCTTTTAATAACCATTCAGAGGAATAAACCGGTCACTTACAATGACTTCTGACTTCTTCAAGGAGACAAACATCTGCAAAAATTTACACAGATTTTCTCCCCCCTAACAGTATGTTCCTACAGGTAGGGTCCTAATTCTGTATTTAAGCATCTATCTTTTATTCAGAAACAGCAAGAACCCAACTATTTCTATTTTCTTCATTTCTCCTGTCCACTAACTGCTCAGCTGCAACCTGTGTTAATAAAGCCTGGTCTGTATTAGTAAAGGCTGGATGATTCTTGCCACCTTAAGAATATTCCATAGTTAAAAGAATGGTTTATGTTCATCAAAATTGGAGAACATGGAGATTCAAATGTCTGGACAATAACTTCTGACCTGGAGACGGAGGATTAGCAAGCAGGAAAAAAAAAAAGATAGATATTAGTTATATTACAGAAAAAACTTGGATGTCTTTTTACCCCTCAAAGCTGATAATGACACAGCTGTTTTCTTCTCAAGTTATGGAATAAAGCTGTTGCTTTAACACTGATTAGTTGTGCACAACTCCCTTTCTTTAGCCAGATTGCGTATGTGAATGTGTTTATGGAAAATAAACCACTCCTACAACTGAAATAGATGTTTATAGGGTTGATGTTATCTTATGCTTCATAAATAGCATACCATTTGAACAAGCATTGACAAGATAAAACAAGCATCCATAAAAATGTTTGGCCTGGGAAACCTCTGCTTCTGAATTTAAAAGCTGCCTATTGTCACATCACTGGACACAGACTTTCTGAAGCAGCGCCAGCTGCATTTTCAAGACCATCATTAAGAACCCATGTCAGTGACTAAATTTTTCAAGACAGTGCAACTCCAGTGCAAGCACTGGAATAGATGCTGAACTATTTGCAAATGCTGACAAGAAGAAGAAGATGCTAGCTGTTGGGTAACTTTTAAAAGTCTGTCTGCGCTTTAAAAGATAAGCAGAGATCATATACAAATGCAGTCCAAGTTATGGGTTTCAAACACTTGGAATGGTAGTTCTGTAGATGAACATTAGTATGTGAGCATCCAGAATATCTTTCTCTTCACAGACATATTATAGGTGCAATGATGTGGGTGTAAAGAATAAAGAAAACCAGTCTGGCTTGCTTGTAGATGCTCTGTTGGATTTTTTACTCCCTTGTTTGTGTTTTTCCTGCTTTCAGACTGTAACTTTTAAACATTAGACAGCTATGAAATATGTATGTTAAGTCACAGTAAAGTTACCCCAGATTTGCTGACCCATGCAATTTCTTAACCTTAAGCCATTTATTGTAGTACTTAATGGAGACTTCCACATAGCAACTGCAATCCAAGCTGGCAAAAGTTTCAGGTGCTGGGCTACATTGTGATACTATAGCCTAAGTGCCTCCCTGATGATGTAGCTTAAAGCAGGGTTTTTTCCAACAGAGAGAACTTTGTTTCAGACCCCTCTCATAGTCACTCCTGTCAATATTAAGCGTGGTAGTGTAAACCTATGGCATGCCTGAGACTCAGCGAGAGGACTACTGTATAAACAATGGTACAGTAATGCTATATGTTAGATGTAACACCTGGTACTGCAACAGGCCTATTCCCATGTTTTACATGTAGACCAAGCAGGCTGCTGTAATCTGAGAAGAAACATCTGGCTCACAAGCTTTCGCTTGTTCTTTTCTAAACTGAAAAAAACCCCAACCCTAAGTCCTTGCAAAACCCCACCCCTTCAAATGGGCACGGAAATGTCCAATAATTATCTGCCTTTTCAAAATTAGCGAAGTATCACTAGGTTGTGATTAAGCTCATTTCAAACCTGTTCCTCAGGAAATGCCACTATTAAATTCCAAGCAATTCTTCAGGCGAACCCACTTAGCATACAATAACAGAAAAATACACTTGTTCCAGGTGCTTTCTTGGCAGAACCTGACGTTCGAGTCTGTTTATTCTTTCCACCATCTCCCAAGCCCTCTTCAGATTTTGTTATTCTGTAATCCTCCAGGCTGCCCTGTCTCTTTCTCATGCAAGATATGGCTGGGGAGGGAAGGAGCTTTAATGAAAGGAACGTGGATCAGAGCCACAAAATGATTCCAAATATGGCCTTTGTTTTCTTATTTTGCAGCTGACCCACATGCATTGTAAACCAGAGTCTTCCATAACCACTGCCCCATTAAAAAGATATTTAGAGCCTCAAATATTCTACACGTTTTAAATTAAATTTATTCTTTTGTTTGCATCCTTGTTTATTAACTAACATTGTGCAAGGTATTGCATAAAGCTCAAAGGAGAACGTGCTATTTTTCTTCAAAGATCTTGCAGTCTAAGCAGATGGACAAAGACCAGAAACGAATACTGTAGTCCATAAAATGCTAGAAATTATGGCCACAGCTTCCAAAGTAACTTAGTCTTCTGCACATTTGATTTAAAAAAAGGTCTGCATTGTGTTTGGCCATTTTCAAGGGGTGGGGATGGGATGACTGGCAGATGCTGAAAATTAGGTATATACAGGAAGTCTTGAGCAGAACCACTAAAACCAAATGTGCCCCAAATACTTGATGACTTTTAAAAGCTGGCTACTGGAATTTTTTATTTCTTTGTACATATTTTGAGCTTCATTTACTGTTTTGATAATAGGTGTTCATAATACTTTTATTATATGGGCTGATATCTGTGGAGCTCTCAAGAGAAATGAACTTTATCCAGAAGCAGTTTTTATTACAAATTAGCTTCCTCTCAGCCGGTTTACAGGTTTGTGTTTTTTTCACCTCTGAGTTTTGAAGATGACTTTAGCAATGGCCAAAGAGTGAATAAAAAGGGACGTGCCGCAGAACACAAGAGCATGCAATAGAGAGATTCAGAGAGGAGAACAATATGATCTTATCGATCATGAGACTAGAATGTTATATTTGAATAACAGTGCAGATCTTAAAGCCTGAACCACTGGGCTTGCCTCTTATCTGCTATATATTTTATTCTACCTCTTACCTCACTTACCACTGAATCACTTCAGCGCAACCTCTCTTACCAGGTATCAGATTAGGACATCTGCTTCATATTCACGGTAGGTTTTTACTAAGAGTGCACTTTCTTGAATTGATCTGGAAAGACAATGCAGTGTATCTTCCTTCTGTTTTTAATTTAATTAATTTGTACTGTGGACAAAATCTTATGTGTAAAAAACCCCTTCCTTCCATAGTTTTGCATGACTAATACAGGCAGAGGTTTGCCCTACAAAAACAGCAATAATACAAGTCACTTTTCATGCTTTCAACCCTCAGAACACTGTACAAACATGTCACATCTATTCCTTTACAATGGAGATGTGACTCTCCTGTCCTGTATGATAACTGGAAAACCACTGGACTTAAAACAACGTAAGGGACCATTTTAGGACACAGGGCATTTTTAACCACAATTTTTCTTTGCTTATTTTAAAAACCTTGTAAACTCCAAAACCAAATGGATATTTAAGGAGAGATTAAAGAGGAGAACTATAGATTCCCTCTTATCTGTAAAAGGGCTTCACAGTGCCCATCCTGGTCTTCCAGAGGCCATGACAGGCCTCCAGAGTAAACACATGCTAATCATGCTGGAGATCCCTGGCATTTCTAAGGTTGGAAATACAGGAAGAGATGATACACAAAAGAAAATTACAGAAACAAATCTTACAGATACCTTTTGGACTTTCACTCTGAGCAATGCAATGTTTAAGGGAGCACACAACCATTGAAAAAAAGGGTATTTTGCAGTTTAAGCAGACACTGTTCTGCACAGTGAAAAAAATTGTGTGGTCATTATGCTTGAAAAGTGATTTGCTGCTTCACAGAACAGTTCTATCCCTAATCTTTTCCTAGGAAACATGTTTTCAGGCCTAGGACTGTATAGAAATGGTTTATATGCACTAACAGATCATCTGTCTACAGGCAAGCCAGATATTATTCTTCACATCAGAAAAAGCACAGTATTTAAAATCTGGATTCCTAAATCAAGTACTCATAGTTGTTTCCTTGTTGAAATGGTTTGCTCTCCTGACAGGCTGACCTGGCAGCAGTTCCTACCGACTTTTAAAAAACTTAGGCCTCCTTCATTTAGCAACCTTGATATAAAATTAGAAAGCTAACTTTAGATACCCAGGTTGGAAAATGTTGGTGGCCTGTAAATACGATTACATGTCAGACAGTGCAATTAAAGTTCCAAAGAAATAATTTGTTTGCTACACATACATCTATCTATCTTGCTATTCTTACACACTCATACAACCCTGATTACTCCCCCCAACACATGAAATTAGCACTGGGATCATGAAATACATCTGCCTTCACTTAACTCTGGCCCATTCTTTCTGTATGAAGTTAGCTACCTAAGCATACTTCTTGCTGATCTAGTTGCCTTGAAATGGGAAAATAAATGATATGTGATGCTATTTTTCCCATCCTTGGTTACCTCACTGAGAAGATCCCCACCCATCTTGGCACCACCTTTCAAGACAGGAAGCACAAAATTGCGACCACATAGGGTAAAGGTGGTGCCCCAACAAAGCCACAAGGACTCTAAATTTAAGCTTGCCATAAAAGCTTTGAAAATGATGACACACAAAGAAGAAGAAACTATGGAGAATGAAACACCTTAATTTTGAAAAACCACAATGATCCACCCAGCACTTTCAGAGCTTTGAGCTCTGAGGCATGAATTAACCACAGGCAGAGTTTTTAACCTACCAAACACAGGCACTCATTCTTTGTAACTTTGCAGCTGCTTAAAATGGCATGGATGTATCTCACAAACCTAAAGCAGACTCTCAACATGTCTATGTCTGTTTGAAAAAAAAAACAACTCACACTCACAGTCCAGTAGCCTGGGCACCTGCTTCAACATATGCCTGGGATTCCCAAAGGTGAACTGGTTACCCTTCATTCTGGAATGTAAAATTCAGAATACCATACTGGTACCTGACTTAAAAAGCCCAGAGCCCAAAACATCCTTGTTCTGCAAAAAAAGTGCTCTGCACTACTTCAGCTTGAGCTTGAGTCCCCCCAAAAAAGGCATCTGAAAAAAGCAGCGTATAATTCTTGGCTTGGAGTTTGTGATTTCAAAACTCTTGTGGGTTGGTCAAGTTCCACAGAAAGGTGCTGACACTGTATTAAACTGTGACTGTAATTAAATGCATTTATTGCATCATTCGTTATTCATTTGTATTCATTAGTCAATTATTATTGTTAATTAAGTGTTCTTTGGACTTCATTTTCATTTGTATAACACTCTTTAAAGGACAAGCAAATGGTATGAGGTGCCTTCTCAAACATGATGCTATCCAGAACCAGTGGTGAGTGGAAAACTGTTATGTACATTAAGCTAAGCTCTTCCCTGAATGAGGGAAATGCTGACTAGCGTTTCCTCTGAAGGTATGTTTTTGGGGAAAAACTGTGTGCTGGTGAATACGAATATCAAACTAAATTGAAAATAAAACCCTACTCTCTGGAATTTACTTCCCCTCAAATCACTCACAGTCTAATCACTGCTTTCCTTGAAGCAATACTATCTTTTAGTTTGGGGTTTGGTGTGTTGTGTTTTTTTTGTTTTTGTTTGTTTGTTTGTTTGTTTGGGTTTTTTTGCCTATGCTCAAAAGACGGTAAAATTGTAGGAATGCAGGCATAGAGGAAATTCAAATGGAAATACAATCTGTGGCACGGCAAAGACACTGTTTGTAGCCATCTGCAGGTTACTGCACTTGCTCGTACAGATAGGATTTGCCAAGCAGCCTGAGGTGTGTCTTTGCTGAAAAACATTGAGTCCACTGCTGGAGCTGTAAGATGGATTTAAAAATTTCAGCCCAGAATCTTTTCAAAATTTGTTACAGACATCAACTCTATTTCCCCAGCAGCTCTGAATCCCATATTTGAGGTGAACATTTGAGAAGATCAGCTTTGGCATGGGACCCAGAGGTGCCCTGAGCCCCACTGGTGGGGAGGAGGGTGTCCCAGGGAAGTGCAGGGTCTCCCAAGCAGGTGTGCAGTGGTATCCCTGGGAGCCACAGCACTGGTCTCACCTCCCCACCTGCTGCACTCTCTCCCTCTGGCACACTTTACCTCATGTTCAGTGTAGCTCAGCTGAGGCAGGAGAGCTTTTCTTTCCTGGTCCTCTGCTGTTTGGGCAGGGCTTAGCAAGTTTCTAGGTCCCTGCAAGGCAGGACCCCAACCCCATGTGTGAGCAAGGCACTTTGGGTGAGTCAGATGGGGAGGATGACTAGAGCAACGTGTGTGCCTGGGGATGACAGCATCTACCAAGGAGGTAAGCAAAGCCAGTCAGCAAAGCAAGTGGCTACACCTGCCTACACCAGGCCACGGGGAGGAAAAGATGCTGTGGTGCAGGTGCAAGGAACATTGTGCATCAATGTGCATGAAACAGGAGCCAGGTGTCTGAATCTGGCCTGGCTTGCTATTGAACTTGACTGCCCAGGCAGGAGAGAAGCTCCTCTACATACTGAGAAGTACCTTAAAACTATATTCTAATGTTTTTAAAGGGCCTTTTCTTTCCATTAGAAGCAGCCAGTTTTATTCCTCCTGATAAGACCAACTTTGTTTTAACACTATATGCTTCATCGAGACACTGGATCTAAAGCAGACTGAAAAGCCTAACCTTATGGAGACAAAACTCTAGGAGATACCACAGGAAAAATTGTGAGGATTTCATTCACACTCTATCTGCTCAAAATAGTTTCCTCAACAATTGTCACCTTTTTTACTGAAATAAACAGGGGAAGTTCTAGTCTAAAAGTTTAAAAGAGATTTTTGCATGTGTACTTGTGTATATGCCCATTCAAACAAATGTTTTAAAGCAAATGACATTCAGAAACTACATTTATTATTGGCACACAATGTTACTCCACCTATTCCACTGACAACAGAAGCAGGACCTCTAATCCATTACAATCTCAAGAAATCACCAACTTACTCAAATTACTTAAAAATGAACAGTAAAATACCATTTTTTTCATAGAAATGAGATGTGAGGGATATAATTCAGCAGTCGAGAAGGTTGAAGGAGTCTTGTGGTTGCAATTAACCCACTAGATGTAGGATCTGTCAAACTGTAGAACAGAAACTGAGCCCAAACTCTGCTGGAGCAAGATATGCTTTTGAAAAGGTGGACAGGAGCATGGACAGGGCTCCCATTAGAGGCATCTCATTGTCAAGACACAGTCTCTGCTTGAGATAACAAAGGGAGAAGATGGTGGCTTCTTTTCCTTATTTTCAAATTTGGGACACTGTTGCTTCTTTAAGGCATTTCAGTTCCCCAGGAGAGGTTCATGACAGGGTCAGGTTTGTACTCCACAGGGGATGCCACAGAGAGGCAACCCACCAGAAGCTTTTCAAAGGGGTGTAGTTTGTTGCTGCTCCCTGCCCTGTCCTGAAGCCTGACTTCACAAGAGGAGGAAAGAAGGAGCTACAGGAGGGCAGTTTCCCTGGCCTTAAAAGGAGATTTCCAGTATGGAAATGTTGTGCATAAGCTGTCTTTGCTGGTTGCTAAATGAAGGGCAATATACAAATAGGCATGCAGTCACACAAATGTTCTTAAGAGAACAGCCCCTCTTCTTTTTTTCTAGAAACATATTTCTACTCTTCTCCTTTCAATTATGGAAAAGTTCTCATTTCTGGGACCTGAATAAAAAATTATATTCCGAGATCAAAATGCTGGGTCCTCTCTGGTGAGGGAGGTAGCTGAATTTTATACACCATCTTGGAGATGGACTGTTTTTCCTCTCTGCAGTTTCTAAAGGCAGGGTACACTATTAAGAGGCTTGTCTGCAGACATAAGGGCAATAATCTGACTGGAGCCAGTGGTTCCATGACCTTAAGTGCACCATTTAAAAACCACACCTCAAGCCTTGCCCTCATTCTTACTCCACCCTCTGCAGAACAAATCACACCACTCCAGTTTCATAACTCTGGGAGGCTATTTACCCACTTTGGCTATGGTGCCATCAGTAGCTTTCAGAACTGAGTTAGACATTGTGGGATAACTTTAAGAAGGAAATATCTTTCTTCTGACTTATCTTTTAGTATTACCTTGAGTGCCTCTCCTTCTTTTTCACATTTCCCTTTCCTAGCTTGACAGCATATCTGAATGAGTTTGCATGGAGTTTATCAAGAACAGCATTATGACTAACATATTTTCATGGGTCACAGAGCAACATTTATCAATTCATCTAATCAGCTCTTTTGTGTGGTACTTTTTTTTTTACATGAAATACTTATTCAGTTTTCTTATCTACTGGAATTTGTGATGTGCAGACAAAGACATACCACAAAGAGATGCGTTATGAAAACCACAAGCCACTGAACTTTATTTGTTCACAAAACATTCAAAATTAATTTCTCCTAAGAGATAAAAGAGGCAGAGAGAGCAAACTGAAAGAAGATAAAGATAAGGCAGACTGAAAGAGACAGAGCAAAGCCTTGCCCAACATCTGGATCTCGCACCTCACCCTGCAGACAGTCATCTGAATTCTACTTTCAGCCTATTTGTTATGTTACTGGCATTTGAGGCTGACTCCTGTCCATTTCCTGGCAGATCTCAGAAGCCACAACCTGCCTGATGACACACATTCTCCTGCTAAGCAAATCTCTATCAGCCCTTGTAGGGCTGGGCAAGTGCTTGAGGGGGTCTCTGCTCTGTAACAGCCCCTCCAGGCTGTTGGCAGTGGGCTGTGAATCACAGAGTGTAACTGCATGGCAGGACAGGTGAGCTGGAAGGTCACCCACCTCATCCCTTGCCCAAGGCAGGTCAGCTGCATCCCTGTTCTTCCTGGTACACGTTTATCAAGCCTATTTTCAAAGCCCTCTACAACGCTCCAGGTAATCTAGTCCAGGTCTTAATTTTCTCTGTCATTAAAAACTGAAGAGTATTTTAGCTGCATGTTACTTGCTCCACTTTATCTTATCTAGCATGCAAATGGAGAACAAAGCACCATTTTCCTCCTTTTAGCTGTCATTCATGTACTTTATGTACTAAATTACCAGAGATGACTCATGGTTTTCGAAGACCATTTCAACCTGTGATCATACCCTCTGCTTTCTTGAATACCCCAAACTACAGTACCCAGGACAACACTAAAACCCTTAGATCTAAGGATTTACACGTGCTAGAAGAACTAGAACAGAACAACTATTTCACGTGACAATCAGTCTCTACTCCTGGTGACACAACCCAGGCCTCCATTTGCCTGCATTGAAAACCATGATATCGCTGGCATTGTCTTCAGCCTGGATCCAGTATAGCACTTGCAGGCTTTTCTCTGCAGAATTGCCATCTTGTTAATTCATTCCTATTCCTCATTCCTGCAGCTGATTACTGATAAATAGTAGGCACTTGTTGTTGTCAAAATGCAACCTATTTTTTCAGCTCTATTCTATATTTTGTCATAATCTGTTTGAATTCTAATCCTGTCCTTCAGCACACTTGCAGTCCCTCCCAAATTGTCATTTGCAAATTCGAGATTTGTGTTCTCCTCCTCCATCACCATCATAATTGACATACACATTGCATGGTATAGGACCTCTTTGGAACTCCCCAAATAATTTACCGCTGAATACAGTTTTTCACCTAGATTTACAGCCACACCTTCATAAACATCTCCAGGCCATATTTCGTTTACCATGTTGATAAGAAGAACCTGCAAGTCAGAGTCAAAAGAATTGCTTATTGTCTACTGGTCCTCTGAGAATACAGTGTGTTTTTCTGGCATCAGGTCCCACGAGTTAACACAGAAAACCACCGCTGCTGCTATCACTCCCTTTGGATGCTGCCCTTTAAGGAGTTCAGCCAAACCAGAAAAGCAGAGCCTTTGTGTTTCAGCACACTGTGAAACAAGTCTCAGAAGGAACATATGAAATCAAAGCAGTTTCTACCTTTATGCTGGTTTTGGATTGCAAGCAAGAGGCCAAAATTCAGCCCTCAGTGAACAGTGGTGTGCATTTCCTACTGTCATTGGAGGGGGGAAGTACGCAAGTATTTCAGGGCTGAATTTGGACATGTTGCTTATGCACATGCTTTCCTTTTCTTGATCTCTATGATGCAGAGGACTGATACGATCCTGAAGAACTCATTATCCAACACCCGGGGCCACTGAGCTCCAATTATTGTGAAATAAGGATGTTTCTTATGGTTGCCTTACATGTTCCTTCACTTACCACAGTTGTGATTTGAAATTTTGTGCAAAAAATTAAAAATACTATCCTAAAAAGAATTGTCTGCATTTGAAACACTATAACCATTTTACTAGTCTCGGATTTTCAGCCAAATATTTTTCTTACCTTTCACTGCAGACAAGAGCTCTGATTTTGAAAAAGATTTTGCCAGAAGGACTGATGCTCTATCCAGATCTTGTAAATAAGACTTTATTATTTTGTTCTGCCCCTGGCTTGCCATTTATCTCAGTGGAATTCCCACCTGCCTCTTCCAGGTGCTGCCAACACAGATTCATAGGAGGTCTATTAACTTTTAAAGTACCAGTTAATGTCATTCTAAAAAGCCGCTTGTTTTCATCTTACTGCCATCAGTCGAAAAAAAAGCAGCACTCCTCTTTTCAGCAGCTCATTAAATCTTATTAAAATACATGTCTGCAAAATAGGTAAATTAACTCCACAAATCCACTGTGACAGTGTCCAGCCTGCCAACCATTCTTTTTCAGTTTTTTTTCTCTCTTTTCTCTGTTTTCATTCTTTCTTTTATTTTCTTTTAGTAGCAAGCTACCATACTGGTAAGAATGGATACATAAGTGCTGCTCTCTCTCCTTTCCTCCCAACTTCATTTAATTTGAGACTTTACTAATTCACGCAAAAGAGATTTGGTTCTTCTACATCAGGGTGACTCCACTGACATTTTTCTTTACAATAGCTCAAATAGAGGAAAATTAAGGCCTCAGAGTTTTTTATCTTTAGGCAAAGTATTTCTGTTAAAGCTAGTTAATATAAAATGTTTTTAGGTAATTTCACTTTCTTTCACTTTTCTTACATATACACAGGTATTGCATATGTGTCAGCCAGCAGAACATTCACAAAGGAACAGCTTGTGTTTCTCTAGTTTGCAAAGAGCAAATAAGAACCACCGATTTCCAAAGCAGCAGTTCTGATAAGAGCAGCTGATTAAGTGAAATACAGATGGAATAAAAGTCTGCCATCTGCCTTCCTGTTTTAATTTTTGTGGCAAATTCTGAGGGCCTGTATCTCTCATTTATGCATGTACACACATATGAATCATAGCTGCAGGGCGAATGGGGAGTACATGAACATTATTAATTTGATAAAACAAAACAAAGCATGAAAAGAAAAATAATTCCTTCTGTTATTTTTGAAGGGACCTTTATCTTTTGTTTGAACTTCAAACAGAGCTAATGCCAAGTAACCCAACCTTAATTTACCATGAAAGGCACTAATATCCAGTCCTTCACAGAAATGATCCACAGTCAGCATTCCCTACTCGATCTTTGCAACAGTCAGTGGAGATTTTTCATTGCTGTTTCTTCCTTGTGAATATGCTTTACAATCAGTTATTCATCCAGTGTCCTCTACCTTCACTGCCTTTCATCATCTCTGAAGAGGGAATCAAGTCAAGAAACATAATTGCTGCAAATTCATTACTTTATAACTGTCATTCTTTTCTGTGACTCCTTTGACTAAAAGAGGACTTCATTCATCGCTGAATTGCTCAGACCATTTGTAACATCTAAATTGTTATCACTACCTAGCACTTGCTCAGTTAAAATTTAGGCTTATCAGGAGAGGAGAGAAAATAGGGGCGGGAGGGGAGGGGGGCACCTTGGTTTAACAACAGCATGAGCACAAGTGCTTGCAAAAAATCTCCAAGATTTTGAGTCTTGGTCATGCTGTTGTCCAGCATCCCACTTATACTGGTACTGCTTCCAGCTCCTCTGCCGTCTCCTGTCTGGACTCAGGACCTTCCTCTGTTAACAGCTGTGATTTAGGGGAGCATGGAATTAGCTCTCCACCATAAAGAAGCTGATATCCATAACTGAATCATGACAGATCTGCTTGGTCTAACTTTATTCCTATCACTGCCTATGCTTCAGTTTGCATAACTGCATAGTTACGTGCTAGCTGTAAACAAGAGGAAGCCTTGTTGTAAAACTCATTGTTTACATGGGAAGAAACACAGTGGTACAGAAAGGATTATTATGGAGAATAGCCTCCATTATATTTCACAGTTATGAAGACCAGAATTTTTTTTTTTTTTGGTGTCTTAAAGTTCAGGACACTGAGATGTTTTGGGCAGAATCTAATACTTAGATTAGATTTTATAAAAAAATATAAAAAATCCAAATGAAAACAAACCCAAAAAAACAAAGCAGAAAGAAAAATGTGTATATTTTTGTAAGTTTAAATCTAAGAAGCAATTAGACCCTATGGAATCTTTGTCAGTTACACCAATTCCCCGACTACAAGGAGAAAAAGACCACATCTGAGGGCAGCCTTTTGCAAGCTCCTTATGAAATAGCACCCAAAAAAGTGGTGACTGAGGATGAGTAAGACATCTGGAGCCGGATGAAATACCAAGTACCTCCTGGATAACGCCTGAGCTCATTTGAAGGGAATGAACATCTCCTCGCCCACTACAAGAGCGCAACAGTCCGTTACTGCTTTTCATCTTTAACTCCATAATGTAACTTAGGTTATAGGCCAAACTGCACAATCTTTCCTTAGATGGCAAATGAAGCAGCTCGTGTTTCAAGATATTATCTTTGCTGTGTCCAGTGCACAAAGGTCTTTCCTGGTAGTTGCTGTGGGTGGGTGTAACCTAGAAAGCATGATGAGAAAAAGAGGCTTGGGCTTGCCGAGCTGTTTAAACTCCAAGTTTAATTGTATCTGGTTGCCGAGATGCACGTAGCTTTTTAAAACTGTAAATAGAGACTGGCTGCTCAAACAGTAGCTGCAGAAGCCTGCTGACAATTTCATCTGGTGACAGGAGCTAGTTTCAAAGAAGATTAGTCACTGCTATTGAGAATATTCACTGAGAACTCACTCTTTCTGCCTGCAGATTACAAAGGTTTACTGGCAGTCCCGCTAACCTAAACAGACTGGGGTTGTTTTAAACATCCAGTTGCAGCAGTTTCCTAATGTCTTCTGGACCCAATTTACCACCAGCTTCTTTTAGCTGCAACAAGTTGCAGAAAGGAATATGACTCTTTTAAGACTCGTTTTAGCCAAGAAAACTATGCTAAGGAAGAGCTACAACATACGTTAACTGGGATTTCCATTCAGGTCTAATCAGGCTGCATAAAAATGTCTCCAAACATATTTAACTTGTATGCAGTGCTATAATGTTCAAGGCTTAAAATTTTAATTTATGGGTTTGGGTGGGTGCCTGATACTTCTAATATTTAATGAATCTGTCCTCACTTGGCAATTTGCCATTGGTGATGATAGAGTTTGTGCATGCCCCTAGGTATTTATATCTGTAAAATTGATAGTGTGTGAAATGCCTTATATTTGACAAAACATGGCTGGTTTATTTTCTTCTAAAATGGCATAATTACTCCTGCAGGATATGTGGTCAGTTGAAGATTTGCAATTTTTCATATTAAAGAGTTCTATATATTATTTCTGACAACCAATGCTGTATTTTCAGAGTCTGTTTAGTTAGTGGCTGTATTTTGTTTAAGTCTCATATTGGAAGCTCCCTGGGATGGGGGCTATCTTTGTGTTGTAACATAATTGAAACAATAACTTTAAAAAACTCTCTAAAAATGGGGTTTTCCATTAATTGTACAGATGCTGTTTTGTTAAAAATACACAGAGAAATTAAAGCAAAGTGGCACAAAAGCTAGCGAGAGTAAACACAACAAAAAATTACTTAGTCTAAGTCCAAAAAGAAAAGAACAAGAGACAACAAAAAGCTCATGGAATTTAATAAAAAAAAGGGGGGGGGGGGAAACCCCAAAAAGGGGGTGGGGGGGGTGATGAAGTAGGGGAAGAACCTGGAAGTTTGGGGNATCATTTAAAGGAGACACCTTTTAGAAATGGCATCTAGCAGTCTCCTTTTCTCATGATAGTTGCTAACCCTTGCACAGGGCTAGTCTGGGCTTGTCTGTGAATAATTAGCAGGTAAAAGGGCTAGTTTGTTCCAATACTAATGTACAGCAGCAGTGAGTTACATTACAGCAAATACCAGTTCTTGGTGTCCACAGTGCCTGTCATTTCTGCTACACTGAATCTCCTGTGTAAATCAGAGCAGAAAATAGTAGGTAGTGTCCTTCACTTGCTGTCTTCTTTGGAGTGTCAGGAAAAGTTTTATAAATCAAAGGTTCACAACTGCTTTTTGTAACAACTCTGTTTGCCTTCCTCTCTAGTGCACTACTTCCTGAGCATGATAGACTCCTAGGTATTTTTAACAACTTCTTTCTCCTAGATCTTCCTTCTTCTCCATAGTTCCCATTCTCCAGGGATCCTCCATCCTTCTGGCTGAAGGATGCTCAAACTTGCTCACAGCCTAGCAGTCCTTTTTGGAGGCCAGTTTGAGGCAGCACTGTTGCCTGATGTGAAACTCTAGCTACATGGGCTGAGCAAACTGAGCTCACTGGCCTCACAGGTGTAGGCGTAAGAGTTTCTCTAAAGGAATTAGGCAGCATTCATCAGTTTAGATCAGTGCTAATAACACATTTTCCTATGGAGTAGGGTTTTTATGGAAGAAGTTTGGTTTGTTAAAATGGAGACAGTTTGCAGGAGTATGGTGGCCCAAGATAAACTTTTGAAAAATCCAGGCAGGCTTTTTTGACCAGCTTGTTTACCTGTTGGCTTGACACCCTGTCAAGGGTGTCTGTCTACTGTTGCTCTTCTCCTGGACAAATCTGCTGCATCATTTGCTGCCTCTATTCTTGGAGGTTGTTCTTAAATTTCCATTCAAGAAAACTTAGCATTTTTTGCTTTTTGTTATGACCTGCAGCAGTTTTTCCTCCCCCAAAATTTATTTAATTTCCCCTGATGCAAGCTTGTCTGCACCGCTCTGCTTTGGTGTTGTTTGAAAGTTTATTTGCAACAACCTTAATGTGCTTGTGGTCCTGTATCACGGTTTATCCT
>VZTO01024213.1:154920-174030 GCA_013400615.1 Syrrhaptes paradoxus
GGGGGGGTGGGAAATCCTCTTGTTATTCAAGTAGGCCTTTAAAAATATCTTTATTTTTTCCTTTCAAATACCACCAATGACATATTTAAATAAAATTTCTGCTCCCTTGACAATAACTACTTAAAAACTACAGTGCTAAAAAAAGACAGGAGAATAAATCAGGAGGGCAGGCATATATGAAAATAAAATCAATCTAAAGTCCTCTGGATACAGTCTGAGGGTTCAATGCTGGCACAACAATAAGTCTTTTGAAGGCCTCCCAATTCAGCTACAGTTAAGAAAAATGATGGTGTTGTCAGCTCCTCTGTACTGCTCTGGCTTTTGTGAGATGGGCCACTATAAAAATTCAAAGCACCTACATTTTCAGTGTCTGCTCAGGTTCATTCAGCTGTAAAAGTAAACTTGTTCACATCCCTTCTAGCATGGTTGCACTGTCAAATCTGGCAAATCAGGGAGTTACTCTCCATGCACTAAACAGTCTCCCTCGTATCCTCTAAGAAGGGAAAACAATCATTTAAAGGAGACACCTTTTAGAAATGGCATCTAGCAGTCTCCTTTTCTCATGATAGTTGCTAACCCTTGCACAGGGCTAGTCTGGGCTTGTCTGTGAATAATTAGCAGGTAAAAGGGCTAGTTTGTTCCAATACTAATGTACAGCAGCAGTGAGTTACATTACAGCAAATACCAGTTCTTGGTGTCCACAGTGCCTGTCATTTCTGCTACACTGAATCTCCTGTGTAAATCAGAGCAGAAAATAGTAGGTAGTGTCCTTCACTTGCTGTCTTCTTTGGAGTGTCAGGAAAAGTTTTATAAATCAAAGGTTCACAACTGCTTTTTGTAACAACTCTGTTTGCCTTCCTCTCTAGTGCACTACTTCCTGAGCATGATAGACTCCTAGGTATTTTTAACAACTTCTTTCTCCTAGATCTTCCTTCTTCTCCATAGTTCCCATTCTCCAGGGATCCTCCATCCTTCTGGCTGAAGGATGCTCAAACTTGCTCACAGCCTAGCAGTCCTTTTTGGAGGCCAGTTTGAGGCAGCACTGTTGCCTGATGTGAAACTCTAGCTACATGGGCTGAGCAAACTGAGCTCACTGGCCTCACAGGTGTAGGCGTAAGAGTTTCTCTAAAGGAATTAGGCAGCATTCATCAGTTTAGATCAGTGNTGCTGACAATTTCATCTGGTGACAGGAGCTAGTTTCAAAGAAGATTAGTCACTGCTATTGAGAATATTCACTGAGAACTCACTCTTTCTGCCTGCAGATTACAAAGGTTTACTGGCAGTCCCGCTAACCTAAACAGACTGGGGTTGTTTTAAACATCCAGTTGCAGCAGTTTCCTAATGTCTTCTGGACCCAATTTACCACCAGCTTCTTTTAGCTGCAACAAGTTGCAGAAAGGAATATGACTCTTTTAAGACTCGTTTTAGCCAAGAAAACTATGCTAAGGAAGAGCTACAACATACGTTAACTGGGATTTCCATTCAGGTCTAATCAGGCTGCATAAAAATGTCTCCAAACATATTTAACTTGTATGCAGTGCTATAATGTTCAAGGCTTAAAATTTTAATTTATGGGTTTGGGTGGGTGCCTGATACTTCTAATATTTAATGAATCTGTCCTCACTTGGCAATTTGCCATTGGTGATGATAGAGTTTGTGCATGCCCCTAGGTATTTATATCTGTAAAATTGATAGTGTGTGAAATGCCTTATATTTGACAAAACATGGCTGGTTTATTTTCTTCTAAAATGGCATAATTACTCCTGCAGGATATGTGGTCAGTTGAAGATTTGCAATTTTTCATATTAAAGAGTTCTATATATTATTTCTGACAACCAATGCTGTATTTTCAGAGTCTGTTTAGTTAGTGGCTGTATTTTGTTTAAGTCTCATATTGGAAGCTCCCTGGGATGGGGGCTATCTTTGTGTTGTAACATAATTGAAACAATAACTTTAAAAAACTCTCTAAAAATGGGGTTTTCCATTAATTGTACAGATGCTGTTTTGTTAAAAATACACAGAGAAATTAAAGCAAAGTGGCACAAAAGCTAGCGAGAGTAAACACAACAAAAAATTACTTAGTCTAAGTCCAAAAAGAAAAGAACAAGAGACAACAAAAAGCTCATGGAATTTAATAAAAAAAAGGGGGGGGGGGGAAANTCCCTCGTATCCTCTAAGAAGGGAAAACAATCATTTAAAGGAGACACCTTTTAGAAATGGCATCTAGCAGTCTCCTTTTCTCATGATAGTTGCTAACCCTTGCACAGGGCTAGTCTGGGCTTGTCTGTGAATAATTAGCAGGTAAAAGGGCTAGTTTGTTCCAATACTAATGTACAGCAGCAGTGAGTTACATTACAGCAAATACCAGTTCTTGGTGTCCACAGTGCCTGTCATTTCTGCTACACTGAATCTCCTGTGTAAATCAGAGCAGAAAATAGTAGGTAGTGTCCTTCACTTGCTGTCTTCTTTGGAGTGTCAGGAAAAGTTTTATAAATCAAAGGTTCACAACTGCTTTTTGTAACAACTCTGTTTGCCTTCCTCTCTAGTGCACTACTTCCTGAGCATGATAGACTCCTAGGTATTTTTAACAACTTCTTTCTCCTAGATCTTCCTTCTTCTCCATAGTTCCCATTCTCCAGGGATCCTCCATCCTTCTGGCTGAAGGATGCTCAAACTTGCTCACAGCCTAGCAGTCCTTTTTGGAGGCCAGTTTGAGGCAGCACTGTTGCCTGATGTGAAACTCTAGCTACATGGGCTGAGCAAACTGAGCTCACTGGCCTCACAGGTGTAGGCGTAAGAGTTTCTCTAAAGGAATTAGGCAGCATTCATCAGTTTAGATCAGTGCTAATAACACATTTTCCTATGGAGTAGGGTTTTTATGGAAGAAGTTTGGTTTGTTAAAATGGAGACAGTTTGCAGGAGTATGGTGGCCCAAGATAAACTTTTGAAAAATCCAGGCAGGCTTTTTTGACCAGCTTGTTTACCTGTTGGCTTGACACCCTGTCAAGGGTGTCTGTCTACTGTTGCTCTTCTCCTGGACAAATCTGCTGCATCATTTGCTGCCTCTATTCTTGGAGGTTGTTCTTAAATTTCCATTCAAGAAAACTTAGCATTTTTTGCTTTTTGTTATGACCTGCAGCAGTTTTTCCTCCCCCAAAATTTATTTAATTTCCCCTGATGCAAGCTTGTCTGCACCGCTCTGCTTTGGTGTTGTTTGAAAGTTTATTTGCAACAACCTTAATGTGCTTGTGGTCCTGTATCACGGTTTATCCTGGGAGATTTCCAGTTGCAATTTTATTGCAAAGTTCTCTGTCCCCAGAACACCTCATACTTTACTTCAGTATTTAGCAAAGGTGTAAATTCTTCCTGAATCTTTAGGGTTCAGAATGCCTGAAGTTAAGTGTGAATTTAACAACACTGTCATAATATCTGTCCACTGAAGTAAATATTCTAAATCAGTTTGGCCTCTTTACCTATAAAATCTTTCTTATTACACAGGTTCAGGCATTTAAGGTTTTACTTAGACGAACCCAAAGGAGATGGGGATTATTTGGTCCAACAGGTATAAGTTATGTATTTGGCCCACTGTGCCAGCTTGGTTACCCTGGCCGAAGAGCACCCCATTTTGTCACTTCAAATGGGCTGTAAAAGTTGTATAACATTTTCAGCCTCTGAGACAGTAAGACGATTTGAGAAGAGCTCAGAGATACTGACAGCACACACAGAAAGGGAAAATCAATGGTGTTTCTAGGCTGTTTCTGTTCACTTACTAAATAAATAATTTAAAACTTCAAGGTTTTTGTCAAATCAAAATTTCACCTAAGCTAAACAATTGCGTGCAAGAGGGATATAAGAGAAAGAATGTATATCATCAGACATGCTTGGCGTCAGAGCTTGAAAGAATCCTTCAGTATGTTGACAAAAACACAGACAGAAAAACATGCGCACGTGCAGACATAGGAGCATATGCACGCACACACTTCTTCAAGCTCCAACTATCATGCACATTTCTTTGAATTTTTATGGGTCTCAGGAAATGCTACAAAATCAAATGAGAATACAGCAAAGAGATTCATATTTTTCAGATACTATTTTTGTAAAGTGATATATTCACTTTCTGAATCAGCATACTTTCCATTCCAAGGACCTATTATGAGGGGGGGAAGGAAGGACAGGAAAAAAGAAAATAGAGAAAAGGCAGTGAAGGCTCCCATACTACTAACTTAATTTGCAACTGGGTGATACTCAAATTGTGATGTTCATACATATTTCTGTGCAAATTAGACAAAAAAGAAACAGTAAATACACTGGAATAAGGACTATTTGTTAAATTCTACTGTAAAGAGTGGCTGCACATTTGTGTCTCTCATAAACTCCTCTGACATAAAATAGCCAGTGCTGGAATATTTCAGTTTAGTACTCACTGCTGAGTACAGCTTTTTTTTTCACCTCTCTTTTCTCTTCCCTCCCCCTCTTTCTTTTTGAGTCTGATGATAGGATAAAACCTCAGTGATTAGCTTCGTTGCCGGCAACAAGCCTGATTCTTTAATGTAGCTGCTCTGCTCCTTAGCTTTGTTTCCATTATTATTTGCATTGTGCAGCAGATGACTAAGAGATAGTCAAAAGATCAAAGGTTTCCTTTGATGGTTTATATCATGGATCCCTGCTGTATTAAAAAGGATCTCAGGTCAGGACATTCTTGTTCACACGCAGATCTGAATAAGGGGCTGCACAGGGTGATCAAACTGGATGGAGGCTGAACGCATCCATCAAAGGGCTGACCACATTGGCCCAAACAGAAGAGGAGGTTCTACCTCCATAACCATGACATTAACTAGTGACAGATGTCTCCCCGTGGCTGCTGCTTTGATGTGTCAGGACTAAGGAGAACCAGAGAACACGGAGGGGATACATTTTACATGTTACTCTAGAACGGTTTTATAAAAAAAATACAAAATCATCATCTCTAATGAGCAATTTCTAATATCAAAGGGGTTTTGTTCTTTACAGGACATAGATAGGCACATCTTGCATAACCAAGCCACGTGTGTGTCAGGTGACAATATGTACCTCTTACACATGGCATTTAATCTTGCAAACATTTAGTAAACTATAATAAACTAGTCATCACAGTGCCTCTGTGAAGTGAAGTACGCACTATCATGCACAGAAGGGAGACAGAGAGATTGAGACCAAGAGGAAGGCCTGGTCTATAAAAGGTGGGCTGGTGCAGCTTGTCCACTTCTGTATTTAAAACTCCTGGCTGTAGGCTAAAATGATCTCGTGTGTTTCTTTGTGTTTGTGAGAGAGGGTGATGACATTTTTATACCATTCAGGATATATCGGGCGAATATTGCTTTTGCAGCAGGCCTGTCAAAACTCCTTCACTAAGCGTGCCACTTGTTTATCGAGTGTCGGCACTCCTCTCTTGACAGGTGTCTCACCAGTGTGCAGAACGGTGATCACTGCTCTCCTCCACGACCCACACACCAGATAAAGCAGCCTGCCCTGGTTTAGAAACCACTGCCCACATGTATCTTGGCTGAAATTTTGTGGAGCCAGGAAGAGACCATGGCCTGAACAGTGTCAAGAGGGTAAGAGGCCAAGGAAGTCCTGTGTAAAAGAGAGCTTACCCCAGTGCCAAGTATGGTCGTGTCCCTACCCTGCAGCCCAGAACAACATGTATTCCAGGACATAATTCACAGGCTGCTGAGTTTCCCATCACAGCAATGAAGGGGCCACTTTCTCCCACACTGAAGATACGTTTACTTGGAAGGAATGCCCAAACAACCTACACCTGTTTCCTGAGTAAAACAGAAGAAAACAACAACAAACCTCTACTTTTTATGCCAGGCAATTTTTGTTTACATTAGGACTTTTCCCAGGGTAAGTGCTGTCAAAAATAACCTTGTGCCTCTAAAGAATATTTATATTATCATTAAAAGCTTTAAGTAAGGACTTGCCCTAAATTTTACAGACCATCTCCAGCTTCCATTACTTGCAACAGCAGCACAGCTGCACCTCAAGGGGTAGGATTCAGGTCTGAAAAACATCGTGTGAAGAGAGGTTTTTGACCTGAAGTAAGTGTTGAAGCCACCTCCTTCATGTTAGTAAGGCTTCTCTCCCACAGCAACGAGCTCATGGCACTTCCATAGCGCTCATAGCACTTACAAAGGGCAATTCATTTTTCCTAGCCTACCATCTGTGTTATGATGCTAGAGAGGAAGCCCTGTTGACAGATTTTGTTTGGATATTTAGGCATCAAAAGTTAAGCAAAATGAATCACACCATAACACACGATGGCTTTCCATGGGATTTTAGAAGGAATCTTTGCTTGTGGTTTTGTATTCCTTCAACAATTCTCAGTCAGATCATCCTGAATTGTTCTCCTTATTAGAGATCTACTTGGCTGATTTCACACTTCAAGTAGTATGCATCTGACAGTGTCTTTGTGATGGCTTGTTCAATTGTGTTACATTCTGTGCCTTTAAAAAAAAAAAATAAACCCTCCCCAACCTTTGATATAGTCAGCAGATGCGAAACTAGAAGAATCTGAAAATCAAAGAGGAAGTTTAAATAGAAAGCCCATTGCTCAGTAGCTTTGTAGGAGTATGCATAAGAAAGCATATGTTCTTAAAAATGTGAAAAAACAACCTTGTCTACCATCTATCATCAGAGCCAGTTTCTCCTGCTGGACAATGGGGGATCCAAAGCCCCAGAAACCTCATGATCGGAGTGTGCTTATGAAGTAATGGGAAAATGCAATTCTTCATCCATAGACTCCTTAAGAGAGCCTTTGCACTAATGTCAATATTAGCTGGATTAGCCACATAGTTACTCAATTTAAATTCCAAAAACTTGACAGTCTTACAGCCCAGATTTTAGCTGTCCTCCTCTCTTCTGAGAAATTACCTGACATCATAACACATTTTTTCTCTCTTCTCAGAACATCAGATATCCAGTTCCAGTAACAGAGTTATTTCTCTGTCAATTCCAGTCTTTGGTGGAAAAAGAGATAAGATTTTGTTTTGTTACCAGGGGACTTTTGCATGTAGTGCATTGCTTTCCAAAATGATCACTTTTTAAAAGCTAGGTAGGAATCATGTTTGGAAATACTTATTGACAACAGTGAACGTTTATGTAATAGTTTTAGTGGTGGCAGTGTAGATACTTGTAAGAAAAAAGTCACAATTTCGTCTTGCAGATACATTGTTTTAAAGGACTATGTGTTGTAAGTCTCCAATTTCTTGTCTAAAATGGAAGTATGTTTGATGGCTGAATGTACCAGAAATTTTTAGATTAGTGTTCTTTGTTTGCTGGTGATGTATTATGAAAAGTAATAAGGCTTGTTAGCAGTATTCTGGCACATAGTATTCTCGTGAGCTGCTTTTTTGTTGAACGTAGGCACCAGAGTTACACTGCTGCTTATAGAGAGAATGCCTAGCAAAAACCTGAGGGCAAAAGCACATTTGTGTATGCATAAGCTATATCCCAGCCTGTCAACAACTTGAAATAACACTCAAATAGGTGTCAGTACATCTATCATTCTGTTTATTGTCTTTACTCACTTTCAGTTTGACTTCTCATACAATTCTGGCTCTAAGCAGTTGATAAACACCATTAGACTACTGGATTTTGTTTCCCACCAACATCACATCATTATCTTTTGGAAAGGTTGGTGAAATACAAACAGTATAAGAAAAACTTAACTGCCAAGGGCCTCTGAGTCTTGCTACACCAGAGCAATGTACTATGGTTGCTTTGTATCTGTTGCATAAAGTTTGTTTGAATGACAGTCTGACAAATGGCCTTTTTAGCACTGAAACTTAAACAAGGAGGGGATTGAGTAAAATCACAACCTGGACTGACTCAAAATGACATATCAGGACCATTTTTCAGTGGTCAGTTTCCTGACGGTTGAATTAACTGCAGTTTTATCTTGCTCTGTATTAGCTGGTTTACCTCACTTTCACCAAATTGCTTTTGTATCATCATAAACACTATTGAATTACTGTAAACTACCAAAGTGGCAGAACTCTGCTATCCAGCCCATGGGTGCAATCAGTGGATTTTCCTCTCTCAGTTGTCCATTGTATTTGAAATCATCTCAAGAGAAACAAGTCAACAAAAATATTTTTTATCTTGAATTGCACAAACTGTTACATATAGAAACAACTCTATTTTCACATGTCTGGATATGAATTTGATGGACAAATACATGCCAGACAAATACATGACAGAATAAAAAGCTTTGCTCAGTCGTTTGGAAGGTTTAGGTGGGTTGTAAAAACAAACACTCTTCCATGCAGGCTTCTGCATTCGTTCTGCCAAGATGACATCCGGAGGAGACTGAAGGAAAGGCTTTGATATTTTGACTTGAGTGGGTTGGAGAGCCTTGCAATTTTTAACTTTTCTACGGTTAAGAAATCTCACTGATGAGAGGGGTGAGAGGGCAGGATATAATATTCTGCAAGTTAGCAATGAACTGCATGTCTTAATCATTTCCAATTTCAAAAGCAGTACAAGGCACCTAGTAGTAGCATGTGAGGGAAAAAAAACGCTAAAGCACAGAATGAGAAATCCAAAGTCAACCCCACAGCTTCTAAGAAATGCAACAAAAAGTCCAATTTTTAAAGGCCTGGAACTGTTAGCCTTTCCTCCTGAATCTCTTTGCAGGAGAAAGCAGAGTCCTTCTTCTCAGGAGATGGAAAACCAGTGTTTAAACTTTATCTTGCCTTTTCAGTAACTAAGAGTCACCATTACACTAACTTTGTGACCAGTAAACATGCAATCACAGACCTATGAGAACTAAACCCATTTGCCACTGCTGCTACTGGAACACAGATAAAGACAGAGATAACTCAAGACAGCCTGAAAAGCATGCTGTGATTTGATTCCACTGCATGCTCCCCAACCCACCAAAACCTTTCTCCTGAAAACCTCCAGATTTTTCCAAATTGTCCTTTCAAAGGCAAAACAAGAACCACGGAAAGCTGCCAGATTTTAGGAAATAGGAGTTTGTGCCTCCAACTTCAATTCATTTCACTTGGCTTTAGCTGGAACATGGCTGCTGCCCTTTTCCTTTGTTGCAGAAGCTCAGAGCTAAGAGAAAAACATGTGACCACAGGAAAAGATCAATTTTGCTTTGGTCAATAGTGTATTGGGAGCTGGCAGGAATACCGAAGCAGGTGTGTGTGGATATGATTCATATGCAGCTTACAAAAAAGCCATCAGTAAAGATTTAATAATAGCGGAGTGCTGGCGAAATGAGACGACTAGAGCAGGCAAGGATACAGGATTTATAGACGAGTGCTTTATGGAAAGTCCTTGAACTATGCTTTCTAGGTTGCCCCTCCAAGAGTCTCATGTTTGTACTGGTAGTTCTGTCATACGGTGCCCACATTTTCCTGGGATCTGAAAATACAAAGTCACCGTAAAAGCTCCAGTAGCAAATGGGACAGGATGTTCTACACCCACCATTTGATATTTATCAGTGATCACTGGGACCAGGGAGGAAATAGGGCTGCCTAGGCTGCTGATCTCCACTTGGACTACAGCACTGGTGAAAGACGAAGTCTTTTTCAACAGGTTTGTGAGTCATCAGTAAACAGAAGAATTAGTGTAAGGTTTGTCCCCAGAGATGGCAGAGAGTGGGACTGTGGGTGCTACACAGACTGCCTTTGCAACACTTCACAATGATCCTTCCTGTGCATTTTCTAGCAGTACCTGCTTTTGAGCAATAGAAACTAGAATCCAGCTGGTATGGATCAATAGAGAGTAAAGCCAAGACCTCAGTAAACATTAATAGACATTCTTAGTGAAAATTCCAGGTGTGTCTCTTTTTTTAAAAAAAAGTTTAAAATGCTTAAAAATGAGTCAAGGAACCTATGTATAAGCACTCAATTTATCTGCTCTGGTTCAAGTAGGAAGGGTTTAATACCATTTGCGTAGACTGTACTCTTTCTAAATATGAGGCTTTCTGAGCTGCCCCTTATCAGCTTTTGGAATAGAGAGCAAAAGCTTAGCATTGTCTCATTATACTGATTTTAGGATGCAGGCACTTCATTGAGCTTTCAAGAGTGGGGGTCATGAATGCAACCCCCACGGAGGGGGCTGGCCACCTGGGCACAAGGCAGGCATGGTATGATACGGGACAGTACGGTACAGCTGTGCAGCCTTGGATCAGCCTGTCGGGAGAAAGGCCCTGGACCTCCTCGCCCAAGAGCTGCGCTTGCCCTCAGGCCCTCACCCAGGGTCTCTGCCTGAGATGTGCTGTGGCTTTAGCGCGGTGCTGCAGCTACTCCCATTGCTGCTGCTTCCTGACATCAGCTCGTTTCTCCTTTCCCTGTTTAGTTTCAAGACTAGCTAATTAAACTATGGCCACTGCACAACTAATAAGCCAAGAAAACCATCACAGCTTCATGTCTATTGGCTTCCGTGGAAGCCTCACATCTGCTGGAGAAGCCCATGCATCACTGTTATGTGCCTTAGCACATAGAAATCAGTGACAGTGACCATAGTATTATCTTCTAAGGTGACTTAAATGAAAAATTAGTGTTCACACTTTGAAAGTTGAAAAGAAAATAAAGGAAAAAAAAACCATGACCCATCTACCCAAGTGGCAACTGTGTCAGCACACAGGGGGCACTACCTTCAGAAATTTTCTCTAATGGACTCAGTGGGGGCCAACCATGTGGTGAGGGTCAAACCACCATAGACTCACCTGAATTCCTCCCCTTATTTAACAGGACTGAAACTGGACTGGAGGCAGAAAAAGGAAAAGCGCTTGGGATGTACTGTAAGTAATTTCTGAATTTATGATGTGCAATATACCTTGCACATCACAGCAAGATAGAAGAAGTGACCATTGATAAGCGAGAAGGGTAGAAGTAGTGGTAATGTACAATTTTTAGACTCCAGTAATGTGAAAGGAAATTTTTAATTCTTCTCTTTTTCTTTTCCCTTCTGGAAAGCTGCATGCCTGAATAGTTTAGATAGGAATTAACATTAAAAACAATGAGTAATATATACCAGTTAATCTGCCCGACTGGGAAAGCCTGTGGCTGAAGTCAGGCATCTGGGTCCGTGCTAGACAGTTGAGATTTATGTCAGCTGTCTGGTCCAGAGTTGCATCAGGACCGCAAAAGGTTTGCCTGATTTCAAGTGTGAGGACTGAAGGCTCCCCACACCAACACAGATGGGGCTGCAGGGGTTGTGGCGAGTGGTTCCAGGCAGACCCAAACCAGAGACAGCACGTGAAAAACTGTGGTTTATCGCAGAAAATAACATAGCTGGAAGGATTGTAAGGGTTTAAATGATTTCTATTTTATTGCACAAGTATTTTGTGACTCAAGAAATACCAGGAAAGGTGACCAAGCAACATCCAGTGCTGGGATACCCATCTCAGGTTTTGGTTAAAGTTCTCTCCAGAATAAGGGGCCATTATAATACATATTACTTGAACACGCACATCTGGTCTAGTGGAGGGTGTCCCTGCCCATGGCAGGGGGGTTGGAACTTGATGATCTTTAAGGTCCCTTCCAACCCAAACCATTCTATGATTATATAATTCTATCTTCCTCTAACAGGCAGACTTGCTAGAGCTTCTTTGAACAAACACAGGGTTATTAGGTCAATTCCCTTTAAAAAAATCTTTTGTTAAAGAAAAAGGAGAAGATCCTGCAGGATCTAAAAGGAAAGCTACGTTTTGGCCAGATGTTCCAAGTGTCAGAAAAGTATATTTTCTCACTTATGCATGTGTGGCAGTTTAACCACATCTTTGTCAGCCCTAGCTAACCTATGAGAGCACACCCATCCCTTGGATATGATAGCTGAGCTTGCTGGACGAGGATATAGAGATAATTGACTTGTTTGACACTAAAAAATGCCTATATGCACTATTAGCCAAATTATTGTCCTATTTAACTGTTTCTTCATGGCTTTAGCATTCTGTACATATTTCTTTGGCCTATATATATTAAATCTAACTAGTTTTCAATGGATTGGAAGTTACAGTTTTCTTCCTTTAGCACCTGCACACCTGAAACCCAGAGAGTTTACTAACTCTTCTGCATTCTCTCATTCCTCTGTGTAGCCTCCTTTCATGCTGCAAATACTGAGGGCAAACCCTCTTCCAATGTAGAAGTAACAGACTCTGGAAAGGCACTGCAGCTGATGAGGTATGGCAGAGAACACTGGCAACACAGCCCAGCTTAGAGCTTGGAATGCACCCTGTGATCTGCTGAACAGAATATGATTCTGAAGCATGTCTGAAAAAAAAATGAATGAGCTCTATAGGATCTATCAGATGCCATGAAAGTGCCGCTAAAAGACAACAATTACTTCTCACAGGCTAGTTGTTAAAGCGTCTGCTTTGAGGTATCCACACTTCAGGTCTCCAGTGGGATGTCAGGTGATGCCGCACCTATAGCGTTTGCTGGTTTCTGCATTATCTCAATAATATCTTAATCTTAACATAGTTGTTTCAAAACCTGGAAAATATTAGAAGAAAAAGTTTCCCTTCCGCTTTACATATGCAAATCCATAGACTTCCGTGGTTTCAGAGCATACTTTTTTGGAGACAGTTCTTACAATTGTCTTCAGAATGACAGCTAATTATTTTCCCTCATTTCACAAGCACAATAGTCCTTCACTTAGCTACACTTTCAGGATGAGACAGGGAAAAAAAAATCTGCAGAAGTAAATTAAAAAATGATACAGCAAGATTATTATTTCCATTCATCCATCTAGAACATCCTAAGAGGATGACAAAAGGTCTTGGAAGCCATTAATTCAAACTGCTGCTGACTTTCTTGGTGCAAACTTATATATGAATACAGGAAAAAAAAAAAAAAAAAAGGATGAGCAAATAACTCTTTGTAACTACCTTAAGATTTCACAGGATTTTGTGCTGTAACATTTCATCTGCTTGTGAGAATCACATGAGAAATAAAAAATGTACCTGAAGGGAGATGGTAAGCTTAGACTATGGAGAAGGGAGATGCCTAGCTTGCTGCATTTTGAGCGTATATGGTTCAGAAATCAATAAGGGGAAAACTCTGTGACTACTCATCTTTTCTGCAGACCAAAAGCCAAAGTCAAAACAAAATTAACTCAAAAGGTTCTACCCATAGTGTTTCAAAACACTGAGGACATTTTCAGGATTGCAGAGGTTTGTAGCATCTACCTGGTGACTTTCTGGTTCAACAAATTATGCCAAATAAAAAATCCAATTTAAAACTTAAAATGCCAGCCTAATGCCTTATGACTGACTTAATTTAAAAGTCCATTTGGAATAACTTTGTAATTAATAAAATAGTTTTTTTAAATTAAGAAATTTATTTAAATGTGATTACTGATTTAGAAGGTTTCTAACTCAGAGCCAACATGTTTTTATTTTGTTTGCCTGAATTTACACTAGCAGTCAATTAATTTTGATGAAACTAAAGTAATTGTAATTTTGAGTAACAGCATCTGTATGGGATTATGCATTTTAGCTTTAAAGTGTTTCAATTCACTTTCTTACTTCTTGCTAATTTGCATTCTTTTTCCTCAAGGTCCATGTATGCAAACCCTAAATGCAACTCTGAAGGTATATATGCAGGATCTAGGATTTATCCCAGTTTTCCCTAGAGAAGTGTGGGGGTGAGACAGTATCACAGCACTTACTCTAAAGTCGGAGAAAGGCAGAGGAGGGAGATCCCTGTGTCTGGTTTTGGCATAGAAGAGGAGCTATGTTTTCACTGTCCTGCCTTTTATTTGCAACTAGCATTTTTTCTCCTTGCAGCTGAAGCCCCTAACAAAAGGGGAAGAATGAAATGAGACAAAAAAGCATCTGCTCTGCATGGAATTGGGCCAGTCCAGTCAAGTTTAAAGACTCTGAATCATTTGAGGGGTATGAGACTGGCAATTTACTAATGACTACAACTTATTAAAAAGGCATGAAAAGCTCCCTAATTACATATTTGGATGCTAAGTAGCCATTCTTAGTTTCAGAGACAGACTTTCTCTTCCAATCTTGTCCCAGATCACACATTAAAGAAAACAGGCATCATAAAGAGTCAGCCGTTTTAGATGCTAGGAACTAAAATATTGTAAAAGAGTTAACCAAACACTTACTGGAGGCCTTAGGCTACTCTCTGATTTAACTCTTATTGAAGGCTAAAAATTTTGGTCATTGTACAGTATACCTATTTATAAATATGTAGTAAATCTCACTGAAATTACCATACATCTTAAATCTTTCAAAAGCAACGAAGTACATTAAACCCAGACACCTTTTCTACCCTAAGCATCTATTACACTGAAAAACTCAAAGAAATCCTGAAAAGCTTATGGAGACAATGTCAGACATTCAAAAGTTTGGAAGTGCCAGACTTAATATTGACCACAGCCTTAATTCAGCTTCCTTATGGGTATTAATTATGCAAGAATATTTAATTACATGATCATATAGTCTTTTTTTTCCACAGGAACCCCACCTCATTTAGTACAAAAGTTCAATGGGGCTCAGTGCAGGGAAATCTATTTACCATTTCTATTATACAAATGACCCTGTGACTTTATTTACTGCATATCATCCAAAACTAGCACTAAATAGAAAATTTTTCATTTCCTCAGGAGTAGATTTTTTTTTCTTAAATAATGTATTGACCTAATGTCAGAGTGCCCCACAAACATTCTTGAATTTCTCTGCAAAAGACACCCTTGAAAGATGAAATTAATGTTATTACAGGTTCCAGGATTTACCCTTTTCCCTCTCCATCCATGAAGTAAAGCCAGTAGTTTCCAGAAATGATGGATTTATTGTGCATGCACTGTACAGCTGAATTGTACAAAATTGCACATTGCATAAAGTCCAGTATAACCTGCATGTGTTGAGTTTGCAGTGTGTGATCAAACCACCTACCTAACACACAGACACAAACCAGCTCTTTTTCTGACATATCCACCCCTAAGCAGAAGCACAGAGGCCCTCCATGCAGTGCACTCATTTTCTGTTTTACAGGAAGGGAGATGATGTACAGATAGTAACACTGTTGTCAGCAAAGGAGAGTTTATTCAGTGCATTGCTATTGGTTATAAAATTTAAAATAAAACAAATCCCCACCAAGTAAGCACACAATGAAAATCAGTAGCTGTCTCTACAGCAAGCATTTAAATCAAATGCATGTGTAAAACCCAAGCAAAATACTGCTGTATTTTTATATCAACAGCTCTACAGCTGTATGAGTACTTACTATACACGCATTCCTTTTGCTAAAGGAACAGTTAGATGACAATAACTTCTTAGGAAAGCTACTAATGCTGTGTGTAAAATTTACATAAACCTGGTTCTGCTCTTTGGATGGACATATGCAGACGTAGTACACTTTCAAGGAAGAGAGGCAAGATTCATGTGTCCAGTCATTCATATGAGCAGCATCCAACACACAACCAATATTTCACCACAGCTGAAAATAGTATGCATGGGATCCACCTCATATAACCTCAGTCATCTGGAAGATAGGTGTCTAGCTGAAGTTCTTTTTCCAGATTCCCTCCATGATCAGTGGGTATGGGAGCTTCCCAGGAATGCTTCATCCCACCTGTTCCACCTTAAGTGCAGGCTATACTACAACCAGCCAAACTATATGAAGCACAATCTGTACAAGCTGAATACAGTGAATTAAATTAGGATCTGCAACATGTTTGTTGGCTTTTTCTAAACTACAGAATAGCAAGTGCCTAAATTTTGTATAATCCAAAGGACCTCAGCTCTCCTACTAGGGCAATTCCATTCACAAAGAAGACAGTGACACCACCAAGGCTATTTGCCTTTAAAGTCTCCCATCAAATGCATAGCCAGGCACACTTAGATCCTGAGATGAGGTTGCAAGTGCAATTTGAAGGATGGTGGCTGCAGTACTACCTTACTTCATGTAAAGGTATCTGACAAGAGGTGCATATATATCAAAACAAAAGACCTGCAAGGACTTTCTGAGTAACTGAGTTTTTCTGTGCCACAGGGGTGGTCATATTATGTAAAACCAAAGCAATATAACACAATGTTGAAAAAGGATGTCTCGACACAGGAATAAAATCCCTCAATGCCATAACCCCTTCCTCTAGCACACACATCTCTAAAGATTCCTACAGCCTCCTCCACAGAGGTGACTTGGGAGCTGGAAAAGGAAAAGTATGTGGGCAACTGGCAGGCAGTGCTCCTAACTTTGTCAGAAAAGCTGTCACTATGTTCAGGCATTTTGCATATAGTTTACAGACATTTTTGGTTTTCCCAGAAAACCTAGACCTTGTCAGTCACACAAGACACATGACATGGAGCAATGAGATGGGGCTGAGTTTCAGCTTAGCGCCTATGAGTAGAGAGGAGTCAAAAAAACCAAAACAAAACAGCCATTCATGTATAGCCAGGAACAATCTGAAGACCACACTCATTTTCTTGCAGAACCCTTCAGTAAACTTGAACCAAAGCCATATACTATTAAACCAACAGGGGCATAAACACCAAGTTCTGTTTCAGCTGATAGAAGCACAATGAAGAAATAATAGTACAACTCACAAGTGTTGTAGGGAAAAAGGGTAAAGATTATAAAGGTATTTTTATTCTTGGCTGACACTTCTATCAACCCAAGCCAAAAATCACAAGAAAAAGAATAGCTGCTTTCCTTTATCCACATAAAAGTACTCTGTGCCAAGCAGCACTTAAGAAAAATGATCAGATTGTGATTATATAACCCTAGCATGAACTTAGTGACCAGTATAGTCATGTCAAATTAGGATGCATTATTCAAGCAGCAGGGAAGGATGAAAGTGTTTACCATCAGATATAAAATCCCCTGCATTTCCCTTTCTTCTAACCTGTTCTCTTCTTTTTCCTTCGCTGGCTATGTTGGTGGGCTGGCTCACTCACTGTACCAACTCTCCTTGAAAAACACAGAAATTATCAGTAACAGATGGTGATGGTAACTCAAAATAAAAGGAAACACATCCATTCATTATTTCTCCCATCTGCCTTTACCAGAAGCTTCCATCTTCTCCTCCTTTCAGAAAGCTCGTTTATTTTGTTTATTTCTCTTGTCCCTGGAACTCTGTTCATTCATTCCTCTTTTCCGTCCTACCAGGGCTCCCATTCTGATTTTTTTTTTTTTCCCAAGGGCTCTTCATATAACCCTATTCTTACTTTATAATCTTTTTATAACTTCTTTTCAGTAAAATGCATAACATTGTGTCCATCGATGTCTAAACCACAACTTGTCATTTTTTTTTTTTTTGTTCATCAGACTTTTACAAATGAACAGGCAATGAAATGAAAAAAGTAAATACCATTGAGCTTCATGGATGAAACACAAGCTGAGACTAAAGAAGTCATAAGCACTGTAAGTTTCTAGATTCAGTTTAACTATGCCTAATTAATAGCAAAGCAACTGTTAAATTATTCAGCCTGAAAATTACTGAACATATCACGACAGCTAGCAAGTTTAATTTTTTTGGCCACATTACAGCTTTGAAAAAGAAAATTTAAGCCCCCCAAACTCACACAGCCAGACTGCAAAATCCAGCTTTGGTATCACTAAATGTACCACCACAGAAGTCATTTACAACCTATATACATTTACCTTATACAGCTTTTACCCTCCATCTGAAGATTACAGTTAAGAGTTTGGAAAATTCAGTTAAATAATTTCAACAATGTTTAATTCTTCTATCTAGTCAGTTTAGATTGCCTGTTTCCTTTTCTCAATCAGTCATTAAGAATGAAATATAAAAGAGACAGTAATTTGCCTTGATACTATGGAATTGCATGTGGACTTTCTAACAAATACACAGAGGAAAAGAGGAAAAGTTCCTTTTCACCTACTTTTTTTGTAGTAGGAACTTGTCAGCAGGAATAAACTTTTCAGACTTTGGATAAATAAGTTACTCAGATAATGTGATTGCTTGATTCTAGAAGTGAGGTAAAAGAGTTTCCACTACACAGACTAACTCCCTCTTGGATGCCTTTAGAAGATTCACTGGCTTACTATAAGTATATGACAGAAGTAATATAAAAAATTGCATCCCTTTTGAGGATAAGTAATTTGGTGAACTGGGGCCATCATCATGTTACCAGAGATGTCAAGCCACAGTCCTGTTAAGAATATTGCGATACAATCTCAGCTTTTTGTTACAAATAATCTAATTTAATTTTTATTTGCTTTTTAGAATAATACATCCAGAAAGCAGAACCACCAAAACAAAAGACTATTGCTAGGATGAAGCAGCATTCACTTGCGCTCTCATCCGCATTAATTCATGCACATATCCTAACTGTCCAGCTTCTGCCTGTCTACTCTTGAAGGAAAGAAAAGGCTTTCTTTTGGGAATGATTTAGAGCACTTAGTTTAGGCTCCTGCTCAAAATGACTCTGAGAAGAGGAATCCCTCTCTCTTCTTGGACTCTGGCAGGGGTCTCAGCTCCTAACTTGTACAACAGAGTCTTGGCACAGTGGGCCTTTTTCAAGAGAAAGTAGGATGTGTGGGGCCACACTATAAAGAACCTGGAGCACCCAGTCATCTTGCATAATTTTGAAAGACAGGAGATGCTTACAAGCAAACCCCTGCTCTCTTAGTTCTGAATATGAAATTATATCTTTGAGAGAAACCCTACCTACCCCTGAATTACTCAGAATCCTTTCCTTAATATTACACACCAACATTTAACGTTTCAGCATATCCTTCTATGTAACAACAACAGTAGAAACTAGCAATTGTTCCTCAACCTAGAAACAGTCTGTCATTTGTTTGGAAGACATTTCTCCTTCATGTATGCTTATTTATTCTGTAGAAGCATTTTGTGCAGCCAGCATCCCACAATATGCGTGCAATTGGTTGCTTCAGAAAGAAATCACACCCCACCAGTGACAGAAGGCAGTGCAGTGCCTCAGCATTTCTAGCTGAAGAGGTAACCCCTTATTGGCCAGGTCTAAAGAAAATATTACCCAGAATCTCACCGTTCTCCTTCCCACTTTTCTTTTTTTTTTTTTTATGTAATTGTTTTCTTGGCACTCCCTGACATTCCACCAGACTGACATCAGTGAAACACCTCACTAATGTATTAACTGATTACATT
>VZTO01024214.1:0-27815 GCA_013400615.1 Syrrhaptes paradoxus
AAAACAAAATCTGAAACCAAACAAAAAACACCCCCGCACAACATAAATATTTATATTATGTGAAACAGCATTACAGTTTTCTGGATTGCTTGCAAACTTTGTAAGTCTGATGATCATAATGTGAATTATGAGTGACTTAGATTAGAGACCTGATCAGAATATGAATCTTTTTTATTAATGGCTAAACAAATCTAGGGATTGTTTTACTGGCAGAGATGTCTATTTTGCATTGAAATTTGTTTTACAGAAATATTTCATGGTATCTCTATCAGTAAAATTTCTTCACTAGAATAATTATTGAAGGTGATCAAAATGGGGATCACACAAGTAAAATTAGGTTATTAAAAAAATCATTGTCTACCTAGCTGCAAGTAAGATATTCTTTGTTTACACTTCTTTCTTCATCCCTTAATCCGTACACAACTACAAAGGAAATAACAGATGCCAGAATTAAAACCTGGACCCTTTATGATAGTGCCTTACCAGCAGACCTCAAAACTAGCAAAACCCAATTCTGAGTAGTAATATGCAAATCAAGAGACAGTTATGGACAAAGTCTTATCTAAAGTTAATTATAACTTCTGTCTTTATGAATATTTATGAGTTTGGAGTTGTACTATCATGCTTACATGTGTATGTTGCTACTTTTATTTGAATTGTATACATGAGATATAAGTGGAGATATTAATTTATTTCTTACCTTTACCTGTTGATACCATATTTGTCAAACCTTTCCTCTGGAAGAAAGGATCATAAATCTCTTGAGGATTTCTTATTAGTTGAAATGTATCTAACATTTTTGCCTCGTGTTTTCTTAATTATTGCAGTTTTACATTGGTGTTATTGCTGTACCAGTTCTCAAAGACACTGAATTTTGTTGTTGACCTTTAATGACCTCCTAGCAGAGTCTGCTTATGCATCAAAAAGAAATGTTCCTTTTATGGGCTATTTTTTATGTACAAAGTTTTCTTTGTTCAGGTACTTGCCAGAGAAATATCTCTATTGCTCATAGAGCTAGAATAAGCACAGAAAAACATTTGGGACTGATAGGAGTTACCCTTTTATAAGAGGAACAGAAAGGAAGACAGTAGAATGGGTGGCTTAAAGTATAGCAGTGATATTTTTGGTTTTGACACATTTATCTTAATGTCTTTGACTTGGCTAAGGAAGAGATTGTTCATACTTATATATACTCAATCTCAGTTCTTTATAAATTAAATTAAAATTACATGAAATTAAGAAAGAAGCTGATAGGAGTTACATTCCTGCATTGAGCCAGTGAGTGAGAGATGAGGACAAATGGAAATAGAGGAGGACCTCCAGTCCCCAGTCTGCCATCACTGGTGGACTGTGTTGTGTGTTTTGATAAACACACACAGCCTCTCTGTAGTTAAGTAAATGAAGTATGGTATTAGCTACTTGCTTCAATATCTACTTCTGTCACTGTTCATTAAGAACTTCAGCTATTACACACATAATATCTGATTATTTATGTATAGTTATTTATTAAATGCAGAATCAGGTTTTTTTCCATTGGAGCATGTAATTCAACAGCTAGCATAACTTAATCTATTATTACTAATATTTGTCTCTACTACAGTCAACACATAGAGCATAATCAGGTCTCTTTTTAAAAAAAATAAATATATAGGGAGCAGCTCCTCTCCATTTTGTCTAAATTTACTTATTTAAGGGAAATCTGCAGGTTGGCATCTTTATTTAACACTATATTACGGTAAATTATTATTCAAATTATCTGCAGAGACATTAAGCCAGGTGTTGGTGACAGGGCAATTGGAAAGGAATACTTTCGTTTCTGTTCTCCTTTGTGTCTGGGATAAGAGAAGGCTAGGGAAGATGGTGTGTAGTTGCCCCATACTTGAGGTGCTTACAGTCCATTGGCATTCTGGAAAATTTACACTTTCTGCAACAAAAATACATTGTTTTGTATATATTTTGGTGGTGTTTTGTTTTTTTTTTTCTTTAAACTATGAAGTTATTTTAAAATCTGCTTTGTGTGCTTTGTTCTTTTTTAAAAAATAGATATGTGCAATAGAAGTTAGAAAATAATATAAATCTGTAAAACATATCTGATTTTTGAGTGACACAGTCACATTAATACAGGCAGAGAATGAAAATACAGTAGAATAAATATTTCTTGTTCATAGTCTAGCTTTTCCATTTATAAGCCATTATTCCTTCTTTCCCATATGCCCGTAGATACTGAATAGCAGCCTTTGTTTTTCTTCTGCTCATGTCTGTATAATTGCGGTGAATATCACTGCCTCCTCCCTAAACAAGTCAAAAAAAGCAATGCCACTTGTTCTGAGAGACATTGTTTCAGTAGCAATAATGACTGCTTTGCTTGGGGAAAAACTGTCAAATCTCTGTATAAATTATTAACAAACACAATTCTGTATTATTAATAAGACATTGCAAATGTGGCTTAATAATCATTTAAAATGATGGCTGTAGAAAACAATTGTTTCTTTACAGTTCTTATTGACAAAAACAATTTGCCATCTCTATATCATGGAATATTTCACAGAGTACCAAAGAAAAGAACAATTTTAATAGCATCTTAACAGGTATTTTGCATTTATCTCAATATTAGGGCTGACTTTGTACAGTTAACTTATTGTAACAGACAGGAACTTTGTGAGGAGAGAATAGAGATCCACACAGGGTGAAATTAGCTTTTCTGTGAATGTGAATGTAACTATAACTTATTTTTCAGCATTTGCAATTTATTAATATGAAATTGTTCCTTGATTAAAATCATGAGGAAGATGCATGTCTGTGAATACTATTTCTTAAGTTAAAAAAAATAAATCCAGGGAGTTCGAAGCTAATGCTTAGGTGCTGCGCAAGAGAGGGAATGCTAAACACACACTGATTTTCTGTTGAACATCGTACAGCAAGGATGGCCTCCTAGTCAAGAACAGTCTGTTCTACAGATACCCTCTATGAGCTTGCACAAGTAAATCACCCTCTCCATGCCTCTGTATTTCTAATTTTAAATTTATGGTATTGATAACTTGCCTGCATACATAAAGTGATGTCAGCCTGTATTTACTAATTGTATGGCACCGTATCCATCTTAATGGGATCACTGAAGTAATGTTTTCACTGGAGGCACAGTCTGACTCTCATCTGGGCAAAGGATGTTTGCATGAACTTTTATAAGAAAATTGGCAATACAGTTTTGGTAGAGAGAATCATTACCTTAAAAACTTATTTTTTTTCCAGTCAAGCTTCTTAGCTGCTTTGAATCTGTTTGAAACTTTAATAACTCCTCAAATTTCTTTTTCCCGTTTGTGTGTATGCCATATACTGTCAGGGAGACTTCCTCAGCTAGACAGCTGCAATTAAACTAGTTGCTCTGATAAATTCTGATAGCAATCAGTGGAAATGTCTTAATTGTAAGGTGTGAAAACAAGATGTTTTGTTGTTTAATGTTTTGTTGGAAATGTATAGGCTGTAATTATTTAGAGGAAATAGATTTTATATTAATGTAATTGTTTCTTTAGATACAACTTTGCTTATGAATCATCTTCCATAGTTTGAAATTTGTATTTAATAACAATTCAAGAGTATAGATGGTGAAGAGCAGTATTCAGTGGCATCTAGCTTTATCTTCAAAAATTGATCTCTCTTGCCTCTTTTTCTTCCTTAATGGCCACTGGAAGATAAAAAGAAAAGTTTTCTTTGATAAGCAATAAAAATATGAAGTTCTGTTTTGTTGATCATAAATCTGGTTTGAAATAGGATTTGTTTTTTTGAGAGAAAAATTTGGGTTTTGGAAAGGAATCATTATGATTGCATGGAGCAATATCAGCTCTGTCCTCCAAACTATTTGGTCTTAATTAGCAATCAATTAGTTGCTGTGAAGCCAACATAGGAAATTCTTCTTTATTCACTTCAGCTGCATGAAGAAAAAGTGTCCAGTGTCTTTGTATTACTTTCCTTCTTTTGTTACTATCATCGCAGAATTTCTAATAGGATTTGATCAAATTGATGGGATAGTATAGACAGCACTGACAGTGATACAAGGTGATAACATCCTTTAACCAGATTGTGTATCTTGAAGATATGGGCAGTGTAGACAAAAGGTTTATAGTAGCCTTATTTCCACCCATCTGTACACATTTTTTTTAGGGCTGACTTTGTACATGAATTAATATGGCCAGAGTACAGAATTGTGCAACTGTTTCCTGGTATGGCATTAAAGAAAGCAGGGCATGTTATGACATTCTTCTGGCTATACATCTTACACTTGGAACAGAGGTATAAAAATAGTCTGAATATAAGCAGCAATTTAACAGCATAACGTTACTTTGCTACCTTATGTCATACTTCATTCTTCTTTCAAATGCAAGGACACAATACATAAAAGGCAGAACCGCCCACCAGAAACATTAGTCAAATATCTGTAAGCATTTTTCCAGGGCTTCCCTTCCCTCCATTTAGAGGAGTTATTCAAAAGAGAGTTTGAGGAGAAAAAGTCAACTTGTTCTGTGAAACCGAGTTTCATGCATTTTCACCTAGGACTGCATGAGAAAGCTTGTAGGCAATTGGAAAAGATAGACACAAATGATGATACTGACTTTTTTAATACTAATGAGGCGAATGCAGCTGTAAGAGAAGCTAATAAAAATATTTTTAATCCATTAACTTGAAAGGTAATAAAAATTCTCGTTCCTTGAGGAATAAAAGTGTAATACGGCTTTTAAAAATACTGCAGGGAGAGGGAGATCTAAATAAAGCCAAGACGTCATATTTAGTAGAAGGCTTAACGGAATATAAGAGGCTCAAAAGGTTATAAGGCTGAAAGAAAGCATGTATTGGCGTAAGTTTTATTCAAATGTTAGATGAAATACAGTGTCATCAAAACTGAGATGAAGAAAAGGTATACAATGCTAGAATAAGTAGAGAAGATAATTACATAAAAATATATTACTATGTGAAATTTAAACTGTGATCATATATAATGGAAGGCTTTATTGTACAATGCATCTGTGGCACCTTTCAATGCATTAGGACACGAGAAGTGTAAGAAATGCTTTGAGCAACCAAAGAAGACATTCTGCTAAGAAGCATATACATCTCTATTAAAAATAGCTGCTACATTTTGGTTCATTAAAACTCACCACTTTGGTGAATGATATATGGAACATTTCACTTACAGGCATCTGTGAGTCTGGCTTTATGACAGTCAGAATCTGAATGTAAATGTTTTCCCTTAAAGGTGATTTCCAGTAAGGGGAGATGTCCCTCAGCAGAGCAATGCAGGAGAATTCACACTCCTGCTCACCATGCTTTGTCCAAACACCATACTGCTTTAGTTCATTCCACTTTGGGTGCATTAGCATTGTGGTTTGGACTGGGAAGTCATCCTTTGCTGTGAATCTCCTGATTCACACCTACATACATTATTTTGTTTTTAAAATTGAGTGATCTTGGAGTTCATGAACTGTATTTCTCTTGAATGGTGCTAAGCCACAGATGTGCTTCAGGAGCATACCTGCATCCACTAATGGACATTCAGGCCATGGGAACAAACCAGAGTCAGGATTATGCACCTCCTGCCCTCTCATGCAATATAGACACTGGTCCTCAATGTCAACGATTTTTCTTTATAAATTTGATCTTATTGGTACATGCTAGTTACTGAGACAGACATAGCCTTGATGTTGAGTACTCTTCATCTCATGATTTGAGGACATGACAAATAAAAAAGTCTTTAAAGCACTGGAGTTTAGTAAACAATTAGGCATATTTAATGGACATGGCTACAAAATATTTATGTTTATCATGAAATCTTAGAGATTTTTGTTACTTTCTTAAAATAATCTTCTCATTTAAAGTTTTTCTTAATTAATATCTGTGAAAAAATCTTGACCTTGAATATCTCCTGGAAACGTTTGACAAAACTGGCTTATTTCATTGATAAACCCCCATTTCTTTTCCTCCCTCGGTTTTTAACAAATAAGCAAACAATATAAAACATCACTGGGGCGGTAAACACTTTGTCTATCTGACAGAAGGACTGACTGTGTAATTTGTCCTGGGCATTTTGTAGTGATTTTATTTGCTAGACACATTCTGTCATGTGTTGTGAGTCTACATAGAACATACCGTGTCAAACTAACAGTGAACAGGTGAAATTCACATTAGTTTACTGTGTTGGGGTAAACAAGATATGAAGACATTAGTGAAAGCACTTGTTATGTGTTGCAAAGTTGATTAATTGGTAATAGATGGTAGACCTTATTTTGGCTCAACAGATAGCTCCAAAGGAAAATGCAATACCAAGTGCAAAAGTGATGTTTGAATGACTTGTTCATCTGACCTCTATATGTTTTTCATCTTGTTTGAGGAAAAAAAAATGAAGAGCAAAGACATCTTCTCATAAAATCATGGGAAAATTCTCATTACCGCTTTTTTTTTTTTTTCTGAGGTAAATGTTTTCTGTTTATCCTGTTGGTGGAAATTAAGGGGCTATGAAGTTTTAAATTTGAGTTTTAAACTATTGAAGTTTTAAACCCTGTGAGCCATATGGGAAGCAAAAGACTCCTTAGTTAGAGAAATGGTCTTAGAAAAAAAGTAATTAAATTGCAACTAAAGTACTTTCAGGAAACACAGATTAGTGAATTCCCCAACATAGAGAATCTATACTTTTGCATAGCAGTATTACTAAATCTGATGATAAAAACATAATGTGAGCTCATAATATAAACCTTATGATTCATTATTAAAAAAAACTGCCTAACAGTTCTCATCAGTCTTCAGATTGTCTCAAATGTCCTGATTTATGGAGTCCTCTTTAAAGCCCCGACTGTGATGCTGTATAAAGTAAAAGACGATCAAATAATTTAGCAAATGTTTTAATGCAGTATTCATACATAACCTTTTCCCCAGTCCCTCTTTACCTTTCACCCACTCACTCCCTGTCCTTACTCTGCTGAGAGGGTGAAGGGACAGCAGAAATCAGCAGCACTTTTCTCCTTCCCTGCACCTTACACTGTTATGTAGGAGGCTTACACAAAGCAGAGCTGCAGGTTGTCTTTCACTGGCTTTCCCACTAGCCAAAGAGAACCACCAGATTTTTAATTCAAGATGATGAGAACCTGCCACAGTGAACTACTTCTCTGAGGTATGAATTCAGAGCTAGAAGTGATCAGAGTTTTATGAAGGGAAGTTTTTTTCATTGAATTGAATTTCATTTTCATTGTTACCTGAGTTTATGACAAAAGCAAGTGGGCCAGTTCCTGCAGTCTTAGATTTCTCATCAAAACAATGGAGGCCCACATTCAGAATACATAATAATAAATTGTTTTTCTCATTGTGAGGTTCAGGATAATTTTCAGTTCAGGAAAATAATTTACCACATAGCTGTAGTAATAATGACAGCACACAAACTGCCTTCTGAGGAATGACAGATGTGTATTTTGGGACTGGGTATATTGTCTCTGCAGAATGAAGAAAGTCAAAGTAATCTGAGAATAGGTCTGCACTAAGAAGTCACAAAGCCTATGTACTGTGTACCAGTATCCAGTATTATACGACAAAGTCCTTCAGTTCTTTCCATAATAAGAAGTAGAAACACTTTTTAATCTGTCGATAAAATACAAAATTGTTCAAAATATATATATGCATACTCATGTAGGTGAATGCTTGCAGGTTTGTTGTATAAGCTTGCAGAGACAGAATTTACCTCAATGTTAAAGTTCTGCCTTGAAGATGACCCAGTTATTGTATCCATTTCCATTCACATGTGCCAGGAATAGATTTTGTTCTATGTAAGTGATCATTGCTGGGCATAAAAAAGATAGGAGAGACAAATCTAGCTGTATTTCTTAGTATCAGTTTTTACTGTATTTGTAGAGTTCTTGGCTCTTTACAGGTGTAACAGAAGACAACTTTTCTGACAGTTACCACTAAAGAAGCTATAGTTGACCTAATACTTCTGATGAAAACTTTTACAAGATGTTGCTGAATCTTATTTGCTACTAAAAAGTCTACATAAACTTTTTTTCCAAGAGCTGAATGCATACTGTTCCTATTTGAGAAGCTCAAACTGTCATTATGTCTGTGGTTTTAGGTTGTCTTTTTCACTATCCTTATTCCATTTTAAGTAATCAGATTTAGCAGACTGCTACCACCCTCAGGTATTACGCTTTACTCCTCCACTCATTTTGCCTTCTGTATTTATTATGCTAGTATTTCTGTTTGCTGCCCTGAAGGATTTATTTTTCATTATTCGACCAGAATTTGCTTACTTGTCTGCTTTTGTCTGTATCAAAAATTTATGTATAAAGTATTTGTAAATAAGAAGAAACCATGTATCTCATCTCTGGAATCAGCACAGTAACACTGCACATACACTGAAACACAGGAGACATAAAAATGAGCATTTAATGTGGTTGCTGGTATAAAGGAATGCATGGGATTGATTTGCAAAATAACACCTGGGAAGTGATTTAATAGAATGATTTTTCAAATAGGAAGGAAAAGGCCCCAATGCATCACAGCTGTTCTAGGAAAATTTGCAGGATACAGAAGTCTGTCAGAACAATAATGGAGTGTGCTAAATACCAAGCCAAACAGCCAGCCCTTCCCAACCCACATGTGACTTTAAAAAAGCTTTTAAACCTTGGACAAAAGTACCTTCAGAAGGTATATTGTCCTACCCAGAAAGGCAGAAAATACCATCCACACAGAAAGCAGACAAGAATATAATAGTTCGGCTATTGTTCATTCTTTTTAAATATATATTCGGTTGTTCAACATTTTACATATCAGTTAAGTTCCCTGCTTGGAGATTAGGAAAATAAATATGAAATCATGTACTTTCTCTTACATATCCTGCACATTTATCATTCCAATTCATTGTGCACCGAAAAACTTTATTGTGCAAAAGTAGAATGATTTACAAGACATCATCCTTAAAAAAGCGTGAGCATATGAAGCACATCAAAATTTTGACAATATCTATATATTTGAAAATATGTGATTCTTCTGTTCAGCAACATTGGCTCTCCCTTTTCAAACCATCCTTGATTGCAATGTTATATGACTCAGATGGAGGCCAACCTTACTATAAAAATCAGGCCTCACACATAACATGAGCTCCTGAATGGACCTTTTATGGAACAAAAATGATCCATGAACTAGGAAAAGGTAAAAGCTAACTGCTGGCTTCAGTAGATTTGACATAGCAAAGAACAGGAAGATTTGTATTTCAACATCACAGCAAATTCCATACCTTCAGGAAAGAAGATTAAAAATATGCTGTAGAATAGCAGTTACTTTCACATAACATAAGAAAGCATAACTGTTAAGCTTCTCTTTTTTACATCTTTATCGACTTTTTTCTCATTTGGTCGAAGGCAGAACTGACCTCATGGTTTGAGAAGTAATAACATTAATGTATATGAATTTTGTATGTATACTGTTTGAAATGTATTGAGTAAAGATCAAGAATCTTCATTGCTTGATTTCATAAATTCCTATCAGAATACTACACTAATACTGAAAAAGATACGACTTGTGAATGCAAGTTTTTAATGGTCACATATTTTTTCTGCAATGATTGCATTTGAACAAGCTTTACCAAAACATAAGAGATTGCTAAAGCTCTTGCAGGCTTCAGACTTGTCAAAGTCCTTTGCATTCCATGTGTGTAAAAGCAAAAGATGAATGAGCTGTAAGCCATTTAAGTCCACACAGAAAGTAAAATGAAACTACCACTTTCAAAAACCCAGCTACAAATAACTTTCACACTAACTAAATTGCACCACATGGCAATGTCAGCTTTGCTGTCTTATAAAATCCAATAACCACACACAGAGGATGACCTACATTTTTCAACAATTCACACTGAGTCAATACACTTGTCGCAGACCTTATCTCAAAATCAGTAATTGCAAAAGTGCTTCACTTGTACGCTAGCATCAGTCTTTAACAACCAACAAAGACTTCTGTGTAACTTTCATATTATACCTGAGCATCTGTAAATACACAAAATACACAGTAAATGGCCACCTAGATCAATGTCAGTTAGAAAACACTGACAGAGTAGAGCCACTCTTGCAGTGACCATATGGCACAGTTTTGTTGGTGTTTTAAAAAAAAAAAGAGGCCCTTTTAGTGATATGGCTTATGACTCTGACAATGCATACTTCCTGAACAGAAACCCTCCATTCAAGAGATTTGCAGACTCTTTTTAAGAACTCTTTTAAAACCATATTTGTCTTACAATGGCTGTTTTGTAGAGATAAAGATTACCTCTGTGCTAATCTGCTTGGAATTTCATTTATTTTGTTCGTCGTCAAGGAGCCTTGTTCTTGAAGGAGATGCACGTATTGATTGCTAGTGTGTTGACAAAATAATTTCTCTCTTTACAGTTTTTGTTCTCTATATTTGTAATGTATGTTGGTCAGTTAAAAATTTTAGATGTCTTGCTCAAAAAACAACTGCAAAACATTACAAAAAAATTAAACTATGACAGTAGTTATAAAAGCTCCACTTCCGAATGCTTATAAAACATTTGCTCTTTTATAATCATGGGTGTTCTCTCTGTTAATAGCTGAGATTCATCCTACTATTGCAGAAAGAAAAATTCTCAGATAATTCCTCTGAATAGCTGGAACACATAATTTGATCAGATAACCAGTCAAAACATTAATATATAGATTTTTCATATGTTTTCAGTACAAAGATAATTTTAAGTGTCCCAAAATTTATAACCGGATATGTTTACCATTATGTTTAACATTATTACAGTATAACTTTATCTTTTACTGTACCTGCATTAGCAGTGAAGTTTTGCCTGGCATCAGCTTAATTTTCAAGTTTCTGTCTCTTAAATGGTGCTAGTACTGTGGATGAATTCTGGTTGTCACACAAAATACATCCAAAGTCTGACTTTAGTGATGCTGAGCACAAAATATATTTTTCTTTTAGTGGGACCAGAAATGTTCAACAGTTCCCCCAACATAATAATCTGACTAAATTTGGTGCTGAGGCATCCAAAAAGATTGGTCCTGTAGAAACTGAGGGAATGAATTCCTTTTTGTCCTCTTTTGTAATGGGTAGCACAAGTATTTCCCAGTGATCTACAAGGTCCTAGTAATTAGTGCTTATTAATTTATTTAAAATCCCTGAAGGAGAGACATTATGGAATTGCAAAATATTATCATTCCTTCTTCAAAATATGAGCTTCATTCCTTATTTTGTAAGTGGAGCATTCCATCTGCTTTTCTGCTGGCAAACTGCCAAAGTCAGATGTCTTTTAATTACCTGTTAGAGTGACAAGGGCCATTAGGCAGCTTAGGTTGCAGCTTCACTTTGAGAAGCTGGTGCTTCCAGTCTACAGAGGATTATGTGTGCCATCTACTGCACATGAGTCAATTAATAATTTGAAATTTCAACTAAAGAAGAGAAGGATGAGCTGTGATGACATTATGTTAATTGATTCCTGTAGTTGTAATGAAGTGAGTGATAGCACTATATCCTAGAATTAGTGCTTCAGACGGATGGAAAATATTAGCACCATTTCTTGTAAAGCTCGTTTTGTATATCTAACCTCTGAATAATAATTTTTAAAGTGTTGCCATTTCCTGTATTGATTACATTAATTGAAAAGTGCTCTAGCAACTCAGAAAGAGGGACCTAAGGGTGCTGGACAACAGCTGGCTGAACATGAGCCAGCAGTGTGCCCAGGTGGCCAAGAAGGCCAACAGCATCCTGACCTGTATCAGCAATAGTGTGGCCAGCAGGACTAGGGAAGTGATTGTGCCCCTGTACTCGGCACTGGTGAGNATACTAGAAAAACTTTCTTCACTGAAAGAGTGATCAGGCATTGGAACAGGTTGCCCAAGGAAGTGGTGGAGTTACCATCCCTGGAGGTGTTCAAGAAACGTGTAGATGTGGTGCTTGGGGACATGGTTTAGTGAGTTAGGTGGTGTGGGTTGATGGTTGGACTTGATGATCCTGGAGGTCTTTTCTAACCTTAATGATTCTATGATTCTAAGAGCAGAGAAACGACACATTCTTCTGAGCATATTTCTTGTGTAAACAGAAACCTTATTCACCATGATACTCATATTGACAATTATTTCTGTCAGCATCCTAGAACACATGATTTCTGTCTTACCATTTCCTACTATACCAAAACACTCTATGTACATGTGATTCTCAATGGATATCTTTTGATACATATCGAACCATAGAATCATAGAATCAATCATAAAGTCATGGAATGGTTTTTGTTGGAAGGGACCTTAGAGATCATCTGGTTCCAACCCCCCCTGACATGGGCAGGGATACCTCCCACTCAACCAGTTGCTCAAAGCCCCATCCAGCCTGGCCTTGAACACCTCCAGGCATGGGGCATCCACAACTTCTCTGGGCAACCTGTTCCTGTTGTTCTATTTGTCTTACTGGCTCTTTACTTAACATTCACCAACACTCAAGAAAGGAGAGAAAAGTGGAGAGAAACTATTTCCTACCTTGATTTTTGGGTAAATTATCTGTAATTTTTTTCACAGTGATTCAGACACTAAATTTACATATGCAATATTATAAAAAAAAATCAGAAAATGTGATCTTTTAAAGGCTGAATAATAATTATTGTCTGGCCTGTGTTGTACCTATTTTACCTATAGGTGAGACTTACAGGTGAAACAGCAACTCCCTTGATTAGCTGCAATTCAGATATTCCCAGTACACACTGTTATAACTCAGTTAGATCAGAATGTTAATTATGAATTAACAGGAATTAGGCATGCTTAGCAAATAGTATTATGAGTCATTTATATCACATTGATTTATCTGGATCTTTCTAAATGCTACTCAGGAAGGAGAGAGAATAGGATATGAATAGAATAAACAATCAATTGCTCTTGAATAAACAGTCAAATACAGAAATTATAGCAGTAAGCAGAGGTTATCACAACTGCATTTTTCAGAGGCAGGTGCTAAGATGGGATGTAGCTGGGAACCCCACAAACAACAAAGACAGCCTTTCTAAGCAGTCAGTCAGGAATTATTTATCATTAACTTTAGCATATCCATGCCAGGCAAAAGTTGGGTATGTGATGGCTATTTACTAGCAAGTTAAATATTTATAGAACCCTTCTTAAATGAGATAGTACTTGACTTGTATTTTGAAAATCGGTGAAAAGGTGGATGTTCTTCAATAGACTTGAGAACAATACTCAGTGCCTTGAGTTCTGGTTTGAACTGCATTATACAGAGGTAGTTTCAATTGGAATGTAAAGTACAGAGCAAGGTGAGCCCATGACTGCCTGAATTAATTATTCCTAGCTATTTTCTACTGTGGTGCTCCCTTTCTGGAATCCTTACCAAAAGGCAGAAGCTTCCGCCGCCGTGGATTCCTTTTGCAGAGTGAGCACTGCTCCTTTCTCTTTTTGCCCCAGTGCAGCCCCCTTCATCCCCTGGTCCTGCCTCCATGGCCTCTTTTTGTTTGCGTGTTCTGTTCCTTTGGGCTGATTGTTCACACTCCCACATTCTTTCCACCCTGGGATACTTCTCACTAGCCTGAATCTCCAGTAAAAGCAAAAGAGCTCTCCAACAGGAGAAGGGGGCTTTACAGAGTGGTACAAGGTGGAGGCTGGGGAAAAGAAAGCGCTGACCTAGTTTCTGTGACCTAGCTATTTAAGAAAGAGTATTGCTTGTCAAAGCAGTATCGACACAGCATGATGTTAGTCTTTGATTGGAGCTTGTACCTATTAATAGAACACAAAACAAAATTTGTCACAGCTCAAGTTATATGATGCAGACATCCTCTGAGATGAGGAGGAAATAAAGCAAAGGGCCCTTTTTCTTTCTGTTTTTTTTTTATATATATTTTTTCATTTTTTTTTAACTTTGCTACATTGTTCGTTGGAGGTCTATATAGGACCTGTTAGGGCAGTCGGTAGGAACATTCTCATGGTTTTTGGAGGAAAATAACCACACATCAGAACTGTTAGGAGGATAGTACAGTGGCTGGTTATGTTATTTCTTAAAATCTAGGGTATAAATTCTTATTTATCTCCTGCTCCCCACTGAAAGATTGAAGAACTATTTAAATTTCACCTCTTCCTCTGGTAACAGCCAGGAATGCTCATGTTGTAGCTCACCTGCTTGGATTGGATTGTGCTCCATGGGCAGGTGTGATGGGTTTGCCTTGGCTGGGGGCCAAACCACACACCCAGTAACGCAATTCTCCCCCACCCCCCGAGACCTGCGGATAGGGGAGAGAATTAAAGGGGTAAATGGAAAAGAGGACTCGCGGGTTGAGATAAGGGCAGTTTAATAACTAAACTACAATAATATTGAAAATAGTACTATATACCAATATACAAATGAGTGATACACAGTGATACCGCCCCCCCACCCAATGACTAAGGCTCAGCCTGTTCACAGCTAACGATCCTGGAGCAGGGAGAGTCCCGAAACCACACTCACGGAACAGAGATAACAGTCTGAGCGTCCCAGTCCAAGAGCTGACCAGGGTGGGGGGAGGGGGAAAGGCCTTGGGAGAGAGACCACCTGGAGTGAGATGACCCAGAGCAAAAGAGATCCAGAATCAAAAGGGACAATCTTCTGGAGGGTCCTCACCTATATACTGGGCATGACGTGTATGTTATGGAATAGATTATTGGCCACTTTGGGTCTCAATCCTGAATCTAAGATCAAATCCTGGGCTAGTAACTGGGGTTGTGCTCCCTCCCAGCTTCTCCTGTTTGCAGACAGCCAGAGAAGCTGAAAGACCTTGGCAGCCACGTAAACATCACTTTTTATCATCTTTCTTCTGAGCACACATCCAAAACACAGCCTCTTGCTCACTATTACGAAGAAAGTTAATTCCGTCTCAGCTTAACCCAGGACAGCAGGCCACCAGTTGTAGTCATTTTCACCTCAAACTGTACAGGGTGGTAGAGGAAGAGAAGCTATAGCCATGCAGTCGGAGATACTGAATAGGGTTACTTTTCATTCACACAGTCAAGATGTTTCAGGATGCATCAGGAGTACAAGGAATGAGTGAGAAGAGAACCAAGTAAAGGCTCCTGACTCTGCAGGGTAGGAAATGGGAGACTGTGTGGGGAGAGAGTGGTCCTGCATTACAAAGCATGTCTTCTGCTACCTCTGTGTCTTATATGACAACTCTTAAATGAAAAATGTGTAAGCACACTCTGAATACTTTTTTCCAAGCAGAGCAAGGTAGTACTTCTTACTGAAATACTGACAACTCCTGCCCGTACTGTGTGCATGCCGTTAATCCTGCATTACAAGACTTAGATTCTAAAATAAGTTTGGATTGCGTAAAAAACCACTTCCCTTTAGTTTAATCTAACAGTCCTGATTATTGACTTAGTGGTGTGTCAGAAACTATTAAATGGGAACAGTCTTGTCTGGTTCAGGTATATTCAACTCTTCACAAGTGATCTTCCTCTTCTGGACATGCTGTCATATATATTTTGTAGATGGAAAGTATAGTGTTAGCATCCTATTGATCATCACACTTATCCTTAAGCCAGCCAAAAACAGGTAAAGGGTAGAAGCAGGAGGAAGCTCCACAGGTAAGCTTTGTCTAATATTTGCCAAGTTGGATGCAGTATGTGTGTGTGGGGAAAGCTTCTGTTCAGTTGTATTCTTGATGGTTTTGTAGTTGTTTTTAACCTGAGGCAGCTGTTTGCCTTTGAAAGCATATTTGCAGTTCAATTTTGTCTACCTAGTTTCAGCAGTCTCCACAGGCAGTGAGTTCCATATGGATCTCAGTAGGAGATCTCAATGTTTTATTTTATATTGTTTTCTTGAATCACAAATTATCTTTCTTTTGGGGTCAGTCAATATTTGTATCCCTGCCCTTTCCTGCCTCCAGTGTCCCTGGAATATCCTTTATGAAATGTTTTAAATTCAGCTTTACCTTTCATTCTATTACCCTAATTTTTTGCTCAGAGAAAACAGTGAGAGATTCCACAACAAGTTGACAAATGGTATCTAAATCAAGGCAGGAATGAGATTTCAGTGAGTAGACAGGTTTCAGCGAGATAGAAAAGAAGCAAGAATTGCCCTGGTGGCAATTACAGAGACNTTGTTCATTCCCATCTGTTTTGAAATAAAATACACGTAACCTTTGTAAGTGCAGGAAAGAAGTGACTGTAAAGGATATACAGTACTTCTGACAATTTTTTTTTTATTTTTTTTTCTGTACAGGAGTTGTTAATGGTAATTGTTAGCACCTACATGGAATTCTATTTTTCTTCTTTTCAGGCCTACTGAGACACATTTCAACAGGAAATAAATAGCTTATTACTTTCTGGGTCAGGAAATAGCTAATCTAGACATTCTTGACCGGGGAGATGAGGCTTCTCTATATATCTGGAAAGAAATGACTTCTGTGTCATTATTCATTTCATTCTATTTGTATTAAATTATTTTAGAATTATTCAGTTAAGAGAGAGGCTGCTTTTCTCCAGCCGTTTTTACATGATAGAAAGCTTTCCTTTTGCAATGAAATTAACTTTGTACTCTTCTAAAGCAATCTTATTTTGCAAAAGTTAGCTAGTACCAGGTCTGCCTCTTATTGCCAAGTCAGTTATGTACCAGTTAGGTCTGGAAAAGAGAACATGAACTGTTTTTGTTAAAAAAGCAGGTAGATGAAGAAAATGATCTGGTTCCCCAATATCTTAGCTCTTGAATTATCTCTTTGAGCATAAGCAGGAACACAGGCTGCATCCAGCTAGCCCCTATGAGTCATGAAAGAAAAAGTCAGAAAGGGTAGTATACCAAAGTTGTAAAGACTGGGTCAGAGATGGGTACTCAAAAACAATTGTCAGACAGCCTAAAAGTATTGTTGTGAGAGGACTATAGAGCTGGAAGGATTAGAAAATAAGTATTGGATTCAACAGGACGGGTGAAAAAATGCAGCAAAGAGTAGATGGTGGCAGGAGAGACAGGATGGAATGGAACAAGAAACACAGAGCTACAAAAAGTACTGAACTCAGATGCATGGAATTCAGTCATTTTTCATTTGATTGAGGTTGCTGAAGATGGTGTTCCTTACAATCACTGACTGAGAAACAAAGGCACAATGCTAGCACATAAAATATTCAAATCATGTTGCAGAAAACCTCCATTGTCAAGACAGTTTTCCACCAGGACACTGCAAGATTAATAACATATTTTGCCTCTGCAACTTATAATCTGTATCATTACTAGTGGTTATAGAATATTATTTTCTGAAGTTTATAAAAACCCTCAGTCTCTGTAAGAGAGCAGGTTGTGATACTGCATTGGTGTTTTCTCATATTGCTACATATATGTCACAGTAAAAGCAGAAAAAGAAGACAAAAATTTTTTTTGCAGAGTCAATAAATTGCATCACTGCATGTTTAGCTACTATGGAAATGCAGTAAACATTCTGTCCTGAAAAAGAGTATAATCTTTTCTATAGAATAGAATACTCACTGCATTATGAAGCATAAGGCTTGATATCTTTCTGCATGGAATTTGCATGAAATTTATATTCTTTAACCTTCTCTTGATATGATGCACTCATCATGTTTAGGATTGGTGTAATTGGGACATTTTGACACTCTGACTCATCCTGACAGCAAAAACAGAAATGCTAGATTTCAGTTTAGAAATACTGTATTTTGTTAGCCCATGTTTTTTTGCTGCCATTGGTATATTTAAATGTTTTGCTGACCCATCTGGCTCATGCTCAGTCATGCATGCAAAAGCCATTAAATACTTTCTTGCCCCATATTGTTTGCTGCCCTTGGCAAACACCTGTTTTGTCCTTATGGTAGAATTTGCCCTGTCAGGATTACTGTTCCCTATCAGTCATTATTAGACTCATTTAAGGCCCCCCCTATTCAGACCAAAAACATCTCCCAGACTTAGTTAAATGGTTGCATTTGGGGTTAAAGTAGTTTGGAGGCTTCTTTACCTCCTCTTCTATAGTTTCATGTAATATTTAGAGCTATTCTTTGCAGCAATTGCTAAATACATTTGCTTTTCCTAGAAGTGAGGTTTAAAAACTCTATCCTGAAAGATCTAATTTTTGCAGTGCTCAAGTGTGGTTCGTACAATGTTCTCTTACCTACCTATATGTCTCAAGAATTTTTAATTTCACTCCAAAGGTTATACAGGTTCTTAACTTTCATAATTTCTTTTAATGTTGAAGCAAATTTACATGACAAATAATAATTTAAATGAGGTTAGAAAAGACCTTGCTTAACTGTCACTGACTGATCTGTTTATCTTCGCAGATCTCAGCATGATCCTACTTACACTACAGTCTTCTCCTCTAATGTACTAGGATCTACAACTAATCACTTAACTGCCATATGTACAGTAAGCTGATTGCTTCCCAACATTTCTGGATTTTCACAGCAAGGTCTGTGTGCAGGCTGCAGCATGGCTTGGTCTGAGAAATGCTCGGGAAAGACAGCAGCTCAAAGGGGGCTGCTGCTTCCTGAGCACTTCAAGCAGTCTGCTGCAGCCAGACTTAAATGAGCAGTTCAGATACGTGCTAAGGTCACAGCCATGTCTCCTTGAGGGTTGCATGAACTTTCCTCTGCATCTAGAAGGTGTGTTTGGAACATCTGCAAAGTGGAGGAAAGCTCAAACTAAATATGCACTTTGTGTAAACATCTTTAGTTTACGTTAACTATCCCTGGTAATGATAAAACATTAACTGTATAAGCTATTTCCATCACATGGTATAAGGAAGAGGTAATAGCTGGTGTGCAGATAAAAATGTAGCACTTGAGAGAGTTATAGAGGTTACAAGGTAAGGTGGTACCAGCCCTGTTTTTCAACTGCATGCAAGAAAACCTATCCAAATCCCAAAAGAATTCTTTTGAACTTTTCTTTTAGCACAAAAAGACCGTAAGATCACACTTGCTGGGTGAGTAAGGCTTCCTTATACAGTCTCCCATTCTCTGCAGTATGGGAAGTTTATTGGGGTTGAATCTGACAAATAGTGCTCAGGGGAGGTTGGGGGAAAAAAGAGAGCTCTTCTCTGGAGGCCTTTGCCTAGTGAACCATTCCCAGGAGACCAGGTAAACTGGGACAGGCCCACGTAATCCTAAGGGTGGGGCAGAGCAAAAAGGAGTACATAAGGGCATCAGACTCTAGTCCACTGGATCACATATCTGTGACTCTTACACTTTGTTGAGCTAGCAAGTTATAAATAACTCAGACTCTTTTGTGAGGCTGCTTTTAGGTGGTAATGTATTGATTGCAAAAAAGATTCTAGTTGTAAAGTGCCAGACTTTAATGAAGGTTCTGTCTTAAATCACAGTATATTATGAAATTGCTTCATGTGCGTTGCTAAGAAACTTTCTACGGGTAGTTACTGAGTTCATAGATATGGGATATATCTCTTGGTACTATCCATAAATTACCTAGAGCCAAACGTGTAAAGAGGTAATACTGAAATTGTGTTATTGGACTACTGCAGGCTTTATTAACACTAACCACAGTAATAGGAACACTATCTTCGTCCCTGATTAACAACCTAGTTTAATAGAGTCATAGGCATTCCTAGCAAAGCTCATCTGTCACAGGAATTCAGAATGATAGCGGTCCTGTTGGTGCGGATGAGAACGCTGCCAATGCGTGGCAGTGCCACAGCTGTATCATTTATGGGTGTGATGGAGTTTAGAACATCCATTTACAGTTATGATGATGTACCAGGGTGTCAGATGGCTGTAATAATTGTAAAACCGACTACAGGAGGTGTTCAGTGAAGAAGGCATGGCGTATCTCTTTCATCTGATACTCGGTTCTGAGAACACAGAGGTACAAATAGGAAGACTAAAGAATTGATTGCCTTTATTTGTGGAACTGCCATACACTGTCAGTCTTTCCTTTCCCCTTTCAACCTTGAAGAAGGAATGAAAAGGACCATGAGCCACTCTTTCACTGATAAAGCCCCCGACCCCACAGTGCTCTGGGGACACAGGTTCTAGGACCTGTGGGGTCAGCCTGGTCCTGGTCCATGTGGTGCTGGCCACCCTGACTACCAGTGTGTGAGTGGTGAGGTGGGGTCGTGTGATACCATCGGCCCTAAAGGCATGAGCAGCCACGGTCATCACAGAGTGACAGACCCTGGCCCTGGGTGTCCCTGGGGGGGTGGCAGCCAGTGAGTGCTGGCCATGTTGCCCTGGCTGCCTCCAGAGGGCAGTGGGGTGTGCCAAGGAAGCATATAAAAAAATAAATCCATGTAGACTGCAGTACTAAGGTGGAAGAAGCTTCTACCATGAACATAAGATTCTTCTTGACAAACACCTCAGGATGTTGGTGGTTTTTGCAAAAAGCCAGTGTCACTCAATAAACACTTGCAATCTAAGTGACTGTGCAAAAATGCAGGCATAAGAGTATGAATAAAAACTTCTTCTCTGATATTAATTTCCCCAAGTTGCTGCGAACTAGGGATTGTTATAATTTTGGTGAACTCTATCCTGTTTCTGCTCATCAGTACACCTAACTCATGCTTTTGTTTAATTGATCATTAATAACTAGTTTCTGCATAAACAGCACTTCTCATCAAAGTACTTTGCAAAACAGGGCAGTGTCATTAACTTCAGAGACAGAGAAACTGAAGCACTGTCCTGGTATTTGCTCCTGGGCGGGTCAAACCACAAGCACAGAAAGTGACTGCTGTGACCCTAGTCCGCTGGGATCACAACTAGCCCATACAATTTAATCATTTAGCTGTATGTTGGGGTTAAATAAAAATATCTTGGTGCAAAAAGAAAAAGTTTGTGTTTTTTAAAAATAATAAAAATGAAAGACAAGTTTGTTAAGAATCATGTGCTGTTTACTAGCTAAACTGTTAGTAAATCAACTCTGGAACTAGAAAGGCATAATAAAATCCAGAAGCATTCTTAAGTATCACAAATGGCATCCAGCCTTAGAATTTGTATTTGGCAAACAACAAATCTTTGGGTAAAAAATAATTATTTGATACTTAGTTTGCTGTCAGTCACTCTGTGAGTACTCTCTAACTACAAAAACCCAAGGAATCAAAGTTGACTCATTCTACAAAAAAAAAAAAAAAGTACAGTTAATTTTGAATCTGAATTGCATACACAAGCCAGAGCAGTTTTCCTCCTGTTAGAGAATATATTGCTGCATATCTTGGCTTGCTGCTATAGACAACCTTGTCCATTGTATTTTGTTTAAAGAAAATTTGTTCATAATGTTGAAACCTTCATGATTTCTAAACTTAAGAAGGGAATTTTTTTTCTTATTGCTTATTCCAAATTTATTTGAGTCAGGGAAGAATGGGAAAGAGGGAATAACTGAATCTTAATGAAAAACTGAAAGCTTCAGAATTTTTAAGGAATTCCTTTACAGGAAAGAAAAAAAATTATTTTATTTTTCCATCTTCACAGCAGTTTCCCTGAGAAGTTTTCTGGGTGTATTTTTCTCTAATTTCACTTTTGACAGTGGAAGTTAATTTGGCATATGCCTTAAGGACAGGCAGACAAATAATCATTACCTTGATTTTTAGACAGAATATTGCATTTTTCCCTCAAAATTGATTTTTTATTTTTATTTTTTCCTCAAGAAAGATTTATTTCAGCTAGAGCATGTAGTTTGTTATGCCTTTGGGAGAATAAAGAAGTTTTAGGTTAGGAAAAAGCAGCTTCAGAAACTGGAGCCAAAAGGAATGAAATGCACATGTGCAGGAAGCTGGAGATGCTATTAAGAGACATGAAATATTTGAAAGAGGATACTATCACAATAGGTGACAAACTGAAGGTGCTCTGATGGCTAAACCTAAACTGCATGCATTAAATCCTGGTTTTTTTGGCCCTTTCTAGTTCATGGGTTTGTACACAATCTTCTGGAGGGCTTTCCATGTTTAAGCCTAAATTTTAAAGTATTCTCAAATTGATATACTGACTTATTGTTGTGGCAGTGAAATTCTTTCTTTAATTAAATTTTAATAGCTGCTCTTTCAACTTCTCATGTAGGCATGTTATTTATGGATGGTGTTAAGTCTTTGTCAACTCGACACATTTTCTTCCATTCTTCAGTGGCAGAGACAGATGATCAATTAAAAATACTTATCTAGATAGAAAAAGAAACAAAACTGTGGAAAAGTGACTGATTTATTTAATTGTACATTCAGCTAAATAAAGAGAAAAGCAGTTCAGTGATTAGGACTAGCTTGAGTGTTTACATTCACAGCTTTATGGAAGATTCACTGTTTCGTCTTGAGCATGACATTTAATCGCTTGTCCTTGTTCTGTTTTTAAAGTAGAAATACTAACATTTGTCTACATCAGATACTATTAGAGAAATACAGAGGCATTTATATACTACTATTTACACAATGTTTATACCACTGTTATTACTACATTTATATATTTCTACATTTATGTACCACTATTGAGTCTCATAGAAGCATCAAAAGACATAAAGGTATGTATACACATGTAGAAACGAACACTACACATTGCCTGTCTTCATTCTTACCAATAGGTTTACATATAGGTAGAACTACCTATAGCTACATATAGGTAGAACTAGTGAGAAGACTGTTGATTTTAACATTTCAATGTTTTTAATTCCCTTACCCTTTTTTGCTTCCCTTACTTCTGTAGACACAATGCTGACATACAGAGCCAATCACATCAGTGTTTAAAATATAAGCTTGCTGACTGTGTGAACTAAAGTTCATTAAATGTTATTCTGAATGAAACTTTTAGGCATTATCACAGAAAAAAATTGAATGTATCAGTTTATATATAAATATGTTTTTTTCCACACATAATTTAAGAACAGAAAAGCCTTTTGTGTTCAAATGTAGTTAAAATTATATTTTATAATGTTATAAGTCTATCCATTTCTGATTCTGACATGTGACATTGTAACTCCATGGGAAGTGCCTTTAAACTCTGTGCAAAACTATTTTCATGTATGACTAAGTGCTGGTTACAAAATTATATTCCTCATCTTCTCTTTTCTCTTTTTTACAACACTGGGTGTAATTAAGAAAGCATCTGTATTTCACCCTCTCATTAATATTTTTTTTTTGTTTGGTTGGTATTTTTGTGGGTTTTTTGGTTTTTGGGGGGTTTTTTGTTTGTTTTTTTTTTTAAAGCTACTAACATATAGGTTGTGGGTTTTTCTTTCTTTCAGACCAGGGTAAGAGCAAACGGGCAGTGTATAAACTGAGATAGATTGATTTTTCTCAGCATGACCAATGAATGCCATGGCAGAGACTCTTAGAAAAAGTGCTGTCCTGTGTTGAGATGCCTTCAGAAACATCAAGGTAATCTGTACCATTTCAGAGTAGCCTGCAGGGAGAAACATCATAAAACCAGTGAAGTGCATCATATGACAGTTATTTGTACTGTAGAGCAACAGATGAATCCCAGATAACGTGCTTTAGGTGCACATGCCGTATTACTAAGCCACCCATAGAGAACAATCAGACAAGGTCAAAGAGATTCCAGTAAAGTGTAAATAGTGAGAAAGTTAATAAGAAGTAAGTATTAAGCTAACTGCTGGCATCTGTTTGTTCCCTTATCCTACAGCATCATTTTTATGTCTCTCATCTGGAGTTGGAGGAAAAAGCTTGAAACACCACTGTGTTAATCCTAGCCTAAAACTGGAGTAATGCAGGGATGGTGTCAAAAGTAAATCTGTTATAACTTTGCACTTAGGTATTTTTTCACAAACTTACATTACCTCATTTTTATGTTTTCAAATTTACATTAGGCATGGAAGGGATTTTTCATCTTCACCTTTCTGGCCTGTCTGGAATCTTGCATTGTGTGCTGTGGTCATGGTTACGTACCTTCTCCCATTCACGCAGGGTTGTATCTGTTGTTTGCTGCATGATAGTGTGATGTGACAGCGTGCTGGTCTCTTCTGCTTCAAACGGTAGAAGTTGTTTTTGGCAGCAAGTCAAATCTTGGTTTATCAGGACTTTGGCATAGGCAGAGTCAGGAGTGAGCAGGCACCTGGCAGGTTGGGTTTTCCTGACAGTAAATCACAGTTCGAATATACTCTAGTGTTTATTTTCCCTGAGGCAAGGGATTGCCTTCATCAGGTCTTGATTCATGCATGGTCTTTACCTGAAACATAAATACTCAGAAAATGTATTTTAAAGTTTTGGTATCATTTTTGAATATAATTTGGTCAGCTGACAGTTTCATAAGTAACGTAACCATTTTCCCCTTTTTGATTCTTTTTTTGATGGAGAACCTGTAAACCTACACACAAACCTTCTATCCATATTCTGAATTATACTTTGATTTTTTTTATAGTTATATAATTATGTGTTTTTTTCTAAATAGTTTATAACACTGAAGTAATAAATAAAAGAAATGTTGAAAATTACCTAAAAATAATTTTCAGATCTGAATAGATAAGGAAAAACTAGAAAAATATTTTTAGATCATGTTTTTCATTGAAAATCTCTAGCTATAAATATCAGAGGAAAGCTAATACTGTGGTTTTTACTATTTATCACTTTATCTGCAGTTCATCCTTCTGATTTGTGTTTTGCTAATCTAATTTATTTAAATTATTTTCAGCATTCAACCCCACTTCCCTGAAGCTCAAATTGAAAGTTTCAATCCACCTCGAAGGAGGTTGCAATTACCTGCTAGGGAATCTAGATCCCAAAACTACTGGACTAAAATTATATAAGACTTTCCACAGAAAGTCAATGAAAACTTCCCAGAAATACTATTCTGTGACTTGTTTAGTTTCCCTCTTGTCTCATGAAGTATTTAAAAATTATTGTGAATTTGTAGGAGGAAAAGAAATAAAGATGACAGTGCAAAGACGGCCTGCAGCTATCTATGATCACATCACATGAATGGGTTTAAGTGTGATCAGGGGTTTCTAAGGAAAGTCTCAATTCAATAATCCCTATTCTATACTGGGAAAATAATCTATTTGCCTAGGTAAAATACATTACTTTCAAGACATCTTTGACCCAAAGCAGAATGTGACAGAAGCAGCTAAATGGCTTTCTCCAGTCCATTCCGTGTATCAGTTTATATTCTCTGGCTGTAATCTCTACTACTTAAGAATGGCTGTAAAACTTCTTCTGAAAAGAAGGAAAAAAAGGAAATTATAAAGTAATTTTTCCTGTAAAAATATTTCTGTATTAACATTTTCATGTGCGCTTGTTCAGCTGCCTGTAACTATTTCTTCAATTTTACATCATGTTTCCATTCCTCTTGTTACTTAAAAAGTCTTCTGGATAAAATAGGCTGAAAGAGAGTGTTTTAAGCACACCTGAATTCATTGGGTTTGGTTTGCTGCCTGCTAGTCTGCTGTCTGATTAAGGAGCTGATGCTGNACCTACACACAAACCTTCTATCCATATTCTGAATTATACTTTGATTTTTTTTATAGTTATATAATTATGTGTTTTTTTCTAAATAGTTTATAACACTGAAGTAATAAATAAAAGAAATGTTGAAAATTACCTAAAAATAATTTTCAGATCTGAATAGATAAGGAAAAACTAGAAAAATATTTTTAGATCATGTTTTTCATTGAAAATCTCTAGCTATAAATATCAGAGGAAAGCTAATACTGTGGTTTTTACTATTTATCACTTTATCTGCAGTTCATCCTTCTGATTTGTGTTTTGCTAATCTAATTTATTTAAATTATTTTCAGCATTCAACCCCACTTCCCTGAAGCTCAAATTGAAAGTTTCAATCCACCTCGAAGGAGGTTGCAATTACCTGCTAGGGAATCTAGATCCCAAAACTACTGGACTAAAATTATATAAGACTTTCCACAGAGAGTCAATGAAAACTTCCCAGAAATACTATTCTGTGACTTGTTTAGTTTCCCTCTTGTCTCATGAAGTATTTAAAAATTATTGTGAATTTGTAGGAGGAAAAGAAATAAAGATGACAGTGCAAAGACGGCCTGCAGCTATCTATGATCACATCACATGAATGGGTTTAAGTGTGATCAGGGGTTTCTAAGGAAAGTCTCAATTCAATAATCCCTATTCTATACTGGGAAAATAATCTATTTGCCTAGGTAAAATACATTACTTTCAAGACATCTTTGACCCAAAGCAGAATGTGACAGAAGCAGCTAAATGGCTTTCTCCAGTCCATTCCGTGTATCAGTTTATATTCTCTGGCTGTAATCTCTACTACTTAAGAATGGCTGTAAAACTTCTTCTGAAAAGAAGGAAAAAAAGGAAATTATAAAGTAATTTTTCCTGTAAAAATATTTCTGTATTAACATTTTCATGTGCGCTTGTTCAGCTGCCTGTAACTATTTCTTCAATTTTACATCATGTTTCCATTCCTCTTGTTACTTAAAAAGTCTTCTGGATAAAATAGGCTGAAAGAGAGTGTTTTAAGCACACCTGAATTCATTGGGGTTGGTTTGCTGCCTGCTAGTCTGCTGTCTGATTAAGGAGCTGATGCTGTAAGACACTTTTTCATGATCTATGACAGGTACAAACCTTTTACAAAATTATTATGTTGATAGTATAGCACAAGTTAGCTATTTTACAAGCAGATCTGGATCAATAAATTAAAAACAAACCTGTAAGGATGATACAGGAAAGAGTTTTCTCATCAAAAATCTCATCATGATTTCTTTATCAATTACTCCTATAGTAAACAGTGATCACATAGTAGGTAAAGTCCAAAAAAGGAATCAGTCACTCCTTGGAAAAGTCCATAACCTGAAAATCAGGGAGGAGGAAACTGGATGTATTGGCAAGCCTGGAAGTAGGACTCTCAACTCCCAGATTGTTATTCATTAGCAACAAAAAGGCAGTCTTTAGCAGAGAGTTACATGTGAAGAGGTAGATGGCTTAGATTTTCAGGACTAGAGGCAGGAATAAAAAGGATGCCAGTCCAATGTAACTCAACAAAATATGTGCAGAATTAGCAAATGGAAGACACTAAGTTGCATCTATGCATGCCCTGATTTTTCATTGCTTTCTGATAACCAAATACCACTGTCAGTGTCAGAGCCAGTTTACTGGACTATGGATCTCTAGGCTGACTCTGTGTAGCCTAACTTGAGGCTGAGGCTGATGATGTGTATTTATTTTTACGTGTCATGTGCTGGAATTTCTAACACATAACATTTTAAGTACTCATATATGAAAAATATAACTATAACTGTTAATAACTCACAATTTTGCTTAAAGAAATTTTCTAAGTAATGGCAACAGGAAGACCCAGGTTTGTCTTCTGCATTAGGCAATGTAGGGATCAAGAGGCACTAAAAGGACTGCTCTACATGTACGAAAAAAGTGCATGTTGCAAAGACTTGGGATTCCACTATAAAAATGCTTTTGAAAGGGTAGTCTACAATAAAGGGGAATACTCCATTGAAAAGCATGGTTATGGACAATTTTATTTTGATTTTTGTAGAGAGTGCACTTGTCAGACAGCAAACGGAGAGGCTAAGGCAGGTAATTAGATGGGCTAAAGGTGTAGCAGAGAGTCACTCAGCAAAAGCTCTTTTAGGGGACAGCCATGCAGTCATTTACAAGAATATATCCTGTTTGAAGTCAATAGGAGGCCTGAGTCCATCAGGGATTCAGAACAAGTTCATAGTAGGAAAGAGAAGAAACAGGAAGTCAAGTGTCTGTTGTTTGCTCACTACGAAAGACCTAAGGGCAAGGAAGATCAATACAACTGGAGAACTGGATTTAAGAGGAGGATTTATGAATTATTTCTCAGAATCTTCTTCTCTGAAAGAAGAGAGAGAAAGCAATTGTCTAATTTTCTTTTCTCCAGGCTTTTTTTTTTTTTTCTTCTGTT
>VZTO01024214.1:39591-53241 GCA_013400615.1 Syrrhaptes paradoxus
TTAGGTGGTATTGGGTTGGACTTGATGATCCTTGAGGTCTTTTACAACCTTAATGATTCTATGATTCTATGATTCTAATGCTTTACTCCCAAGTAGACAGCAGATATTTCTGCTTTCATTGTGGTGGAAGCTATATTATAATACCATTGGACTGCTAAAACCATAACCTTCTAATTTCAAGGCTTACCCAGTCCAGCTATTCCGTGTGGCTGTCCAAAGAAAACTAAACTGAGAAAAATAGTTTTCTTCTTTCTGAGGTTTTGGAGGGTCAGGCTTTCCCTTGGGAACAAATGTATTGCTGCAAGTCAGAAGAGCTTCTACCTGGTTTAATTTCAGACAGCTTTCAGCTGGAAGACAAACAGAATAATGAAAGTCTCTTACAAAGGTAACAGATACCAACAGTTCAAGAACTGAATAAATCTACATTTCTGTAAAATGACTTCTTCGCTGAGATCAGGACCTATATACAAATTTGCAAGTCAGTCAAAACTTAAACGTGCATGTGCAAATAAAGTAAAGGAAGAATAACAGTAAAAGTCATAATAATTAGTGAAATTACTAAATGGAAATTCATTAGATTATGTATTTTAGTAAGAAAATATTAATTTAGTAATTAGAGGTGTTAAAATTAATTACTGATTCTGTCAGCTTTATTGCCAGTGGGTTTGCCATGAAATCGTTGTACACTAAAAAATATGGCTCTTGAAGGTACTTAGAAAGTCTTCTGTATTTAACTGAGAAGTCCTTAAATCTGCTTAATCGAGCCTGCTGAATCACACAGGGAATAGACTTAATCCCGGAGACAGTGGCAACAATTGCAATTTTTCTGGCTTCTCTTTCCTCTTAAATGGAATACAAATTATTTTAGTGGTGCCTGCCTGTGGGCTGTATGGTGAATATCCCCACATCAGAGCACCCGGAGATGCCCTGCTGGGAAGCCCGGTCGGAGACACAAGCGTCTCTTCCTGTCTGCTCAGGACAGATGTCTCCATGCTGACATATTCCCAGTCTTCAGCTCTGGCCCTTGATCTCTGTGCAAGCCTTTGGAATGTCATGCTACTAATCCATGATTTTTATTAATTGTTAATTCATAAGAACTCAATTAAAACATTACATCAAGTTGTCCCCCACCCACCCAGACACCTTTTAACTGTTTTATAGCTTTTATATTTTCCTGTTTGGGAATCAGTACTTTTATTGTCATTTAATTATTGATGACTTCAGTAATAACTGCATTGTCAAGAGTACTCTGTTGCTCAATACATTGCCTAAAACATTTGCTTTTCCTTTTCTTTAGAGATTCCAGAATTATTATGAGAGAAGTAACCAGTCCTGGTTTCAGCTGGGACTGAGTGAACTTTCATAGGCTGACAAATCCTAAGGTCTATGGGAACACCATACTGTAAAACCAAAGCCTTGTGCAACCATGTTGTTTCCCAAAGTACTGATTGTATGTTTCACACTTAGCTCGTCTGTAAATTTTTAAATTTGTCTTACTCTACCATGTGAACAATCCAACTGTTATTAAGGATATATAATGAGTTTACTTATCTAGAATTTGTATGTCTTAAAGGACAGCATATTCACTAGTAATCTATAAATGAAAACTATGTTATTTCCTCACTGACTTTATCTAGTTAGGTGAGCTATTGTCAGCTGAGGACTCAACGTAAGAAATTTCTTCAGAACTAATGTGGTGCTAAAGTACTAAAGTTATAATTTTACAGCTTTTTAACTTTCAACTCAAAAAAAAATGAATTAAGTCCAAATCTATAGAGTTCATTTTTTTCCACACAGTTTTATAATGATCCCACTCCCTGAATAACAGATGTTGCATTGCCTTTTTAAATGAAAGGGGAATTGTTCCCCGTTTTAGTTAATTACATTGCTATAGCAGAAACATGGTTTACTGTTCTTTTACTCCCATCGGTTTAATAGAATATTAAATAGTTATTGACTTTGGAAGAGGTGAACCATCATGATTTATTGAGCTGAAAGGTAAATATTCAGCAAGCAGCTTCAATTAAGCTTCTGCTCGTATTCTTCATTTACAGGAATTGTAGGTGGTAAAAAGAGGCTTATGAAATGTGATAATAACTACATCATTACAGCCCAATTACAAACTTATCTAAAGAGGATCTGAAAAACTGTAGTTTCTAAGTCAACCCAACACAGATGACTTTCAAGAAAAGTAACAGTAACAAAGCACAAAATAATTTTTTCCACCTTTAATATCTGATTGTATTATTTTAATTTCTGACAGACCTAAAAAACCTAAGGGAAATGGTAAAAAGATGCACAGAATCTCCTCTTACAACATCAAACTACTGTTTAATATTGTTCAGATGAAGCAGTAAATTATTGCAAAGTTGATATCTTAAACTTAACAGTTTTGTTGGGTGTAATTTTTTCTATCACCCTTAATTTGTTAAATGGGAAACTGCCAACATCTGGGGTTTTTTTTTGCAGCTCCAGGAAAATACTTTGAGTATTAACGGCAGCATAGTAGTATTGCAATCTTCAGGCAATTCAATATACAGGAAGAATATATTGCACTGTATTTTCCTCCTCTCTGTGTAGATGGACAAAAGAGAGGTAACTTCATTTCCTCAGGAGAGACTGTTAAAAGTATTTTACTAATTTAAAGTAAAACTGAAATTTTATTGCAACTACCACCACTTCTGATGACAAAGTAAAATCTGTCAATCTGTCTACAGAGCTAATGTTAAGTGGGACTGGGAGTGAAATAGACTGATTAAAGTCTTGCTATAAGTCATTTACATAACTATTGGCTTAATGAAAGCATGAGCGTAAGGGAAAAAATGTTTGTCATTTACACGAAGTTTGTAGCTTTTTTTTCTGCTTCTCATATTGTTCCATACGTACAGAATGTCATTTAACTCGTACTTAAAAAAACTGACTGGCTTATTTCCTTCTGTCATCTCCTTCCTGTATGCTCAATCTTTTCACTATAGAGTCATGCCTACATTTTTTGTGCTTATTTTTTTGCTTTTTTTCTCCTTATTTGCTTCCTCCCATTGTATTTTTTAGTTCATGACAAAGTTTATGAAGAAGTAATCTCATAAAGTCATAAGAAAGTAGCTGCCTAAATGTGCATCTCATCAGGTACCATGTCTCTGACAAGCTTTCCCAAGTGTCCTGGTTTCAGCTGGGACAGAGATAACTTCCTTCATAGTAGGTACAGTGAGGCTGTGTTTTGGATTTGTGCTGAGAAGGCTGATAACATACTGATGTTTTAGCTGTTGCTGAGCAGTGCTTACACAGCGTCAAGGCTTTTTCTGCTTCTCAACCCACCCCACCTGCTAGTAGGCTGGAGGTGCAGAAGATGTGGGGAGGGGACACAGCGGGGACAGCTGACCCCAACTGACCAAAGGGATATNTTATCATTGCTATTTTCAGTTTTATTGTGGTTTAGTTATGACATTGTTCTTATCTCAACCCATGAGTCTCTTTTCCCTTTACTCCTTTAATTCTCTCCTCCATCCCCAGGAGTGGGGAGGGTGAGTGAGCTGTTGTTGTGCTGTTTTGTGGCTAACCAGGGCAGAAACCATAACACTTCCTCCTAGCCTGTGTACCTTTTTTCTTCTAAAAGACAGGAACTGTACTAGCTTAGCCCAATTCTGACATTCAGTTCAAACAAATCCAGGTGCTAGGAGTTACTCGAGTCCTTTTCTGAAACGGCCAGTGTTTTCTCAAGCTAGAATTAATGTTTTGTTACCTCAAAAAAAGATTCACTGGTACTGTTTCTTCTGTAGTGATAATTATTACTCCCATGGATAATTTTTGCCACCCAATGTGAGCTTGAAACCTGGTAGATCAGCTACTGATCTTCTTGCTGATGAAATTTCATCAAATCACAACTTTGAATGTTTTAGGCAGAAGCAAACAACAAGCATTAATTTGTTAGTATAGTTCCTCTGACATATCATTTTAGTCATATAATTCTTCATGTTTCATTGAATGTGTTGAAATGTTGTTGGTATTCCTATGGCAGTAATGACTTTATGGGACATTAATGCTAGAGTGCAATACAATTCCTGGTACAGCAAATGTATATTTCAAGAACTTACATACTAAAATGATTTCATTGTTGAGGTAATTACCATAAATTTTAAATGTACTTAGAATGGACAGTCTCATAATATATTACTTACAGTTTTATAGTGATAGTGTGAATGCACACTATCATGCATAGAGTTTCACTCATACTATGTCAAAAACCTTGCTGTAATGAGGACAAACATTTCTAGGAGATTTTTTAGCCAGATAAATAGGAAAGAATTCAAGCTGTCCAAAGAGCAGGATGCTTTGTTACTTCTATTTGGAAAGAGCCATAAGGGAAGTTAGTAATCTGATTTTTAGAGTGTTTTATTTGAACATGTAGCTAAGCAACTAACCCTTTCCTAAATATGTCCTTTTCCTCTTCTGGGGAGGTTTTCCACTCCCAGTTGCATACGAAGTTCTAGGCCAGTGCGTATTTTTCTGTCTTTGACTTATGGGAAAGAAAAAAGGGGAAAAAAAAGTCCCTTGATTAATATTGTTCTGTTCTGGCTACTGTACAGACATGAGTCTCCTGTTAGTGCCCATGGGAGTTATCCACACAGGGGTTACAGCAAAAAGCTTTCTGAGAAGAAAACTGCAACTGTAGCTGCTTGGATACTCCACAGGAGTAATGAAATTTTAGTACAAGCCTGTTCTACCTTTCCTGAGCCTGTCATTCTCAGAAACTGCAGAAGGAATGGATTTATTTAGATAAATAAGAGGGATATTTATTTAGATAAATACAAGGGGAAATAACTCCTCTTGTATTCCTTTATGGCAGCGTTTATGCTGCTGTCAAAGATTGAGATGAATCGTCTGTCCCTCCGTGACATCTGTGTGCTCAGGCTTTATTGAAAGAAATGTGTCTGTGTAGTAAGAAGGTAGACTCTTCTCCTGATCCATCACTATAGTTTTAAGATATGTCAGACTCTTCTCTGTTAGTTGGTACTATGGGCTGTGAAGGGACATCCAGGCATTTAATACTTCCAGTTTCCACATGGTTTAATAAATAACACCATCTGCCTCTAGGTCAAGTAGAAAGCACTGTTAAGTCACTGAAATCATTGTAATTCTGCAAAATTTAATAAGATGTAAAGGAAGTTGTCCTTACTCCCTCTTAAGTCACAGAGAACAGAATAATTTGCATAGAAATTTCACTGATGCAGCTTTTGCATGATGAAAAAAATGCATCCGTTCAAGGCTTGTTCAAAATGCATTGAGTACATGCCTAAAGAAGCAGGCTCTATACATAATTATGTATATCTGACATTTTATCTTGGGTAGTATGAAACAGAAAAATTTATATCTCTAAATCTACGCTTTTTTGTGACTCGTGATTTGTGACTCATAACTCATAGTTTTTTGGGGTTTTTTTGAAAATGCGCATTCCTTTTCAGAGTCAAGATAGTGCCTGTGGTTACAGTCTTAGCATAGTAATCTCTTTTCCATCTCCTGATAAGACCTGCTCTAGTAACTCTCATACATTTATTAATGTATGTTCTTTTGTGATGTGCCTTAGTTTAGCATGAATGAAAATATGATACTATTAAATTATAAGACATAAAAAATTAAAAACACAAAACTGCTGTAAGAAATCAGATGTAGATTTTATGAGAATGTTGCAAAAATACAGATTGAACAGGACAAAAGTTGAAGATTATATGGTAAAAGAAAAAAAACACACCTTTATTTGATCTATTTACCTTGGATTAGATTGTTTTCAAGGGGTTTTTTTCTGATAATTACTTTGAATTGCATATTATATTTTCATGTTCTGCTATATATTTTTCCTTTTCTTGTCGTTATAAGCAGCATATGGGAGGGCTACTTTCAGCTGTATATCACCAGCTTAGATGGTGACTAAGACAAAATCAAGAAGTGATTATTTTTAAACTACCCACTTAAGTATCTTATAGGTATAAAAATACATAACTACTAGATAGATACATATTAGATACTAAAGATACATGACTATTTAGATCTGTGACTTTGGCTCCCCACTTCAAAATTGAGTGGGCACATTTTTCTGAAGATGTCATCGCTATGCAGTCATAGACAGACTGGGTATTTTAATAATAAATCCTTAACAAGGTGCTAAGAATTGGTAGGTGTTAAGCTTTCCATGAAGAGCTATTGAGACTCATGGTGCTCTGTTCATCATATCTGTACATGTTCCTATGCAGAACATATATTGCCTTTTTTGCTTTCATCTTCTTCTTTTGCTGGGCAAAGCTGGGAATTACCTAATTAAAACAAAAACAACAACAAAAACAAAAAACCTAGAGTTTTATTAGAAAACGTTCCATTTAATTAGGCTCTGTCTTGGCTGGCATAACTTGAAAAAATATCATAAACCTTATGTATTATCTTTCTGTAATGTCATAAATTCACAAGAAAGTAGCTGCCTAAATGTGCATCTCATCAGGTACCATGTCTCTGACAAGCTTTCCCAAGTGTCCTGGTTTCAGCTACTGTTTTTTACTACGTCTGCTTCTATTCCAGGTTGTAAGTAGAGCAGTGTCACTAGAATATGGATCTGTACAATCTGGAGATTACTCTCTTCCACTTTGTTTAATATATGATTCTTCTGTTCTTGAGAAAGAGGGATGCCTGAGCAAGAGCAAATACTCTCAAGGGAGAGTATTGTTCAGAAACCTGTTAGAGGGGTGTGAACATCTGCATGCAGAAAAGCAAATTACACTGGGGAGATGGACTCTGTATACATTCTGTATTCTTACTCACTGATAAAGTGGCCTGCAATACTTCTGCTAATTTCTGCTCTTTGATGGAGGTGTTAAAATAGTACGGCAGTGTTATGTGACAAAATGGCAATAGTTTTGCTTGTAGGTGATATGTTTGTTAACTGGCTTCTAGTGCTGGACAAACATGCTATCTGAGAACTTGAATGTGAAAACATACAAGACTTAATAGAGTTTGCTGCTATTTGTAAACTTCCACAATGTTTACATTTGTATGAAAATAGCCTAATTTGGAAACTCACAGTACTTTCTTGTATTTTAATAGATTTTGGCAAAGCACATGAAAGTGACTGGCAATACTCAGATTATCATAGCTTTTTTACTGACACCAGTGTATCAATAACCTAGTTTATCAACACACGCACAAAATTACTGCAGTACTGCCTCAAGGTAGTTTGAGCATAGTCACACTCAAGCAGGATTCAGTTTAAGCTAAAAAGTGCAGGCAGAGGCAAACGCATTCCATGACCAGTTACTCTGTAAAGTCCCTGCACTGTGGTCTGCAACAGAAAACGTGGAGAGCAGGAACACTTGAGCTGGTTTTGCACAGAGCCATTCTTGCCCTGCATTCCTCAGGGCTTTAAGCAGCAATTGAGACTTTAGTCAAATACTGTGCAAAATCATGTTAATTCAGGCCCACAAGGCACCTCCAAATCCAGAGCACAGTGCAAAGATGACCCAAATTAGGGCAAGAAAGGGTAGTCAACACCCTGGCCAGGTTTTCCCATTGACCGTGGTAGGCTAACCCTCATGACATCAAATAAGGGACTGTTGAAATAATTAAATACTGCTGAAGTCAAATTAGAAAGTTAGGCTGACACCAAACTTAAGCAACCTATTGCATTAAATGATAGGAATAGGAGAAGTGTATTGGACTTCCATTTCTCTGACAGTAGCTCTGAGACCCACAGCTCTACTCCAGAGTCTAGTACCATACTTGGCCTGCAGCTTGAAGGAATATAGTCTTGGAAAAAGGATTAGTCTGAGACTAATTGTTTGTTAAGGCAGAGAAGAAAAGGAGAAAGAGCAACTCGTATTCTAGTAATGGTTTGCTGGGTTATTCCTGTTTTTCAGAAAGCCTTGATAGGAAAATAAGGAAAGAGTTAAAATCTATGCCTAAATGTGAAGTTCTAGGTACAGATGACTTGTCCAAGATCTTTCACAGTGTGCAGTCCATCATGAGTATAGATTTTATTTTACCCAAGCCTTCAATTTTACTGTGACACTGTTCTTACTCTCTGTAGAACTTACTTGGCCAATTAAGCATGTTAATTTGGTGAGTTACTGCCTTAATAAAATTGATTAAGAAGCCTTAATGAAATACACACCTGGAAATATTTAATTTATCTGACATTGCTTATAAGTAATTAGGGCTAAATCAACACAGTTAGCTAAAAATACTGACTAATAAAGAGCAGGCACTGGGATTTATCTTCCAGTATGCAGCAATGAAGCAGGCAAAGTGACCACCAAAATGATGATGTTGATTTCATGAAAGTGCCAGGAGAGCAGATGATGAAAAATTGCAGGTACATAAAGCTGTTGCTATCATGTTCAATTCTTGCACCTCTGTGTCTGGATTTAGTGCCTTAGACTGAATTACAAAATCATATATTCCAAATGCTGCTTATCATTTCAACAGAACCTAGTAATAAATGACAGGAAATGCATTACCCACCTGAGATGTGTAAGAGTATATGAGCAAAGATTGAATTCAGGTTTTCTAAAATGCTCGCTATTTTTTAAACTGCCATTTGTCTCTCATAACGTATATATCCAGTTTGTAATTCCAAGGCATGAGGTGGCCTTTGAAAATGAAATTCAGTAGCTTTGAGCAGTTAGGGATAGGTAGAACATGAAGAAGGAAGGATATATAACACATTTGTAAATCTAATCAAAGTCCATGTTTTAAAGAAGAGGGGGGAAAAAATAAAACAATTGAAGACTTAAAGTTCCAGTATCTCTGCTGTTTTGCAGCCTTAGTATGGCACAGACATATGTGCAATGTGATACCACAGAAGACATTGCAAACTGAAAATATTGTCAAATGGACTTCTGAAGGCAAGAGTCACGGCAGCAGCCAACTTTGAGACAGTGAAAGGGGACCGACAGACTTTTCTGAAAAGAAGCCAAAAATGATGGCCACAACACCTTTCCTTGATCTTCCCTTCTTCTTTCCTATGCTATTTTTAAATTTCCTCAGTATTGACACAAATGTTTTACGCCTGGTGTTCCCTAACTTTTCCCTTTCCTGGAATCTTACATCTTTTGGTCTCTTATACTTTAACAACAGCTTCATCCTGCTTGACAAAAACCTTCTTGCCATCTGTATAACTTGAGAGTACTTTTGCAGAGCTGATGTTTATATGTTGTAATTCAGCTCACTTGTTCTTTTTATCCCATCCTGAGTGATTCCTGAGTTTCAGTTGCATCAAGCCTACACGATATGCCTTTACATCAGCTCTCCCAGACTGAGTTTCATACAGTATCAGATGTGAAAACACTAAGGAGGCAAGCAGGAAAAGTCCTGTTTTCTTTCCATGTATACATGGTTCTCCCATTAAAACTCAGCGTGGAAATGTTACCTTAATCTCTGAGTAAAACAAGAATAATGTAATTTCTTCTGTCAGGCACTTTCAATGGTTTCTCTCTCTCTCTTCTGCATAGTGGTTATGGTCAAGACAGCAGACAAAAGTTTCACACTAGCCAGTAGAAATATAGATTTTTGCCTAATGTGTTTTGGAAATACCATGCTTTAAAAATTGAATCACAGATAACAAAAATCTACTGAGTCTTTGAAATTACACTATGTAATTTGAAGATAAACTGATTTAGTAGTCTAGATTAAGCATATTAGATTGTATCTGGCAAATTATGCTCACAGCTGGGGACTTCTAAAGCAAAATAATCTAATATGGTATAATGACTCAAATTTAATACTATGGTAGTCTTAGCAAAATCTTGTGTGAATGTTTTGTAGAACTATGATTTTTGTGTTTAGTTGTACAAAAAACCACATTAATGTTAAATTAACTATGCCCTGCCTATCTGTACAGATCAGAGAAACTCCCCATTCTTTCTTCAAAGATCTAAAATTTGTGAGAAACATCAGTGCCTTTGCTTCAGTGAATTAAACTTATCTGTTTCGTTAAAAAATACTGAGCTGTTAGTGTTACAAAGGAACAACAGGGAAATAAGAAAATAAAGAGGAAAGAGAATAAAAATTCAGAAAAAAGGTGAAACATTCTCAGTTGCAGTAAGTAGAAGATAAGTAAATATTCTCATATGTCAGGGCATACTCAACATTTTACTAAGGAGAGTTAGAAGTGCCATAGAATTTGGTTTAATTATACACAGAAGTATGGATTAAGTGATGACTTTTTATGGTAATTTTGACAATGTAATAAAAACATGTAAAGCCAATTGCATTAAGCAGAGTAGTGACAGGATGCTTTCAAAAACACCTGGATATTTGTTTAATTTGCAGAATATACTGAAGTCCTAATTTGCTAAAGACAACACTAAAACTTCCCAGTTTTACATGGGACTTTTCACCTAGTGCAATAACGTGCAATATTTCTGCAAAAGATAACTAATTTTTACTACTTATGTTTGCAACCTCAGCAGCCTGTGAGTGCTGTTGCTGCCTCAGTTTACACACTGAGAAGGTGGTAAGACTACCTGGAGTGCAGATTTTACATGCAAGATGCTGACATTTGCATTTAATTTGCCATGCATCTGAAGTGATCTGAGGTTTAATAACTGAACAATATATGATCTTATTTTTTTTTTGTTATTTTATGACATATTCTCCAGTGCTCTGACCTGTAGAGACAAAATGTGAAATTAAATCACCTCACAGAACAAATTTTAATTGCAAAGTTTGCACTGGCAGAGTTGACAGGTTTTGGTACAGTAGGACAGAAGCTACCTACGGAACAACTTAGATGTCAGTGACTAATGCCATCCATGTTATCACTGCAGCTTTCCCTGCAAATGGCTGTAGGTGGGACTTTTCCTTAGTAGAAACCAAGGAAATTCATCTACCTTTTGCTCCTGTCAGAGCCTTGAGTGTATTCCCTGCCTCCTGTCTCTCCTGGTATTGGGGTGTCTGGGCTCGGGGTTGTATTGCAGCTGTCTGGCCTTGAGACACCTCAGCAGGGGCCTCCCCCTGCACTCAGGTGCCACCTCTGAGCCCTGGCCATCAGCCCCTCCCCTGCCCCAGCCACAGGGCATCGCTGCCTCAATCCACTGCCCCAAGTACCCAGCCTGCTGCCCTAAGAATATTTGTGGTGCTATGTTAAGAAAATTTAAAGTGTTATAGAACATGGTGCTGTGCTGAATTTGTCAACCCCGAAACTAAGTAGGAAGAGATTGTCTACAGAAGGCATATTAAACATAGGTGTAATCCGTAGGTCAGGAAACTAATTGATTTTTGAAACCTGGGAGAGTATATTGAAAAAAAAAATCATGACAATGTTTGACCTGCTATTATACCTTTCCCTAAGCATCCTGGTTTTAAACTATTACATATATGGATCTTTCAGTTTGACCCAGTATTGGCATTTCAGTGGTTACAGTAGTACAGGTAGGAGTCTCAACACACTGCTGCTGGTCCTGTGGAACTGCCAGCATGAAGATGTGTTCCAAAATTCACCTCTCCAAATACTATGTGCCTCTTTGGCCTTATCTGATGATGTTCTAAGTGTGGGCATTCTGTACTTCTCATTTGGTTTTCCAGTGTCTGATCTGGTAGACCATTTCTCAGACATTCCTTGTTTTCATGATGATTTTCCTCCCTCTGAATGGCCATCTGCTGGTAGTGCAGCAGAAATATAAAATGTTGAAAAATACATACATAGACTTCTTGTCTAAATGAATAAACAGTGAATAATGGTTCATGTTTTAAAACCCCAGAACTCCTCTCCCACAAGTCATTATGAAGAGGAGAAAGTGAGAAAAAGATAAAAATTACTTGTTAGCAAAATTTCTTTTAACACCTATATATATAAATCTTTCCTAGAATTAAATTACTTATTAGAGAAGTCTGTGTAGAAAAAAATAGTCTCCTTCTAAGGTAGATTTGCATATTTTTTTGTAAGAGGACTTTTTGTAACACACTGAGTGACTGATATTCTGAGGTTTTGCTCACTTAAGCGATTGTTTTTGAAACTTTTTTCTGCCTAGGAATGTCACTGTTATATGATAAAGTTCTTCTCTCCCTTATGCTGGTCTCATTTCACAAGTAGCAAAGCTGGGAAAGAAACCTCTTGAAAGCAGATTGTGGTCTAAGGCTTAGAACTGCACTTACAAAATGTAATGTTTCCAAAAGCAAGACTTTTGTTGACATAAGACATGAGATATGACTCATACTTCTGATGCAATTTTAGTCATAATAACAATGCTAGAGGTTTAATTCATTAAGGTAGTTCTTCATTCCACTCCAATGCTGTTTAATTTTTGGCCAAGTTGGCAATGTCTAAAAGAGCATTTAGATTTTTAAGACAATTTCATATTGTCACACTACCTGACCTCAGTCAGTTCTAGCACTATTTTCTGTTCTGCATTTTGGTCTTGTTCTTCTACACCTTTCTCTTTGAGTCATTTCTCTCTCTCTCCTCCTTTAGCTTTAGTTTCTAAAGATGTTTGCTGGTTTTGGCTGCAAGAGAGTTAATTTTCTTCATAGTATCTAGTATGACATTATGTTTTGGGTTTGTGCTGAGAATGATGTGGATAACACACTGATGTTTTAGTTGCTGCCAAGTAATGCTTACGTTAAGCCAAGGACATTTTCAACTTCCCATGTTCCGCTAGTGCAGGTGCACAAGAAGCTGGGAGGGAGCATAGCCAGAGTGACAAATCCAGTGGTGAATGGGATATTCCATGTCATCCAACATCATACTCAGTACATAAATGAGAGGTAGCCAGGAAGCTGGCTCACTGTCTCTCTTCCAGGACTGCAGTTTTGGGACTATCTCTGCTCTGAGATTGTTAGCCAGGAACAGTCAGAGCCTTAATCAGCAGGTGGTGAGCAGTTGTACTTTGTATAATTTGTTTGTATATTCTATTATTATTATATAATTTTGTTAATTTTATTTGAACTATTAAATTGTTCTTATCTCAACCCATGAGTTTCCTTACCTTTACCTCTCCAGTTCTGTCCCCTATTCCCTGGGACAGGGGAACGGCGAGTGAGCGGCTGCATGGTGTTTCTGGCCACTGACTAGATTTAAAGGACGACAAGATGAAGAGCCAACCATTTTTACTCAGATGTTCTTGAACATTTTGTTATAACCTTTCGCCAGGACATCTGTGCTAGCCAGATATTGATCTACCACCAGAGTTTAAATGCTTCTCTCAGAACTATACTCTCTGTCTCCCAAAACCATACTCTGTCATACATGAGAACATAACCAGAATCTGAGGTAATTCTTTATTAACTCATGTTGAAATGACATATTTAAAGCTCTTTGACTAAAGAGCCTAAGTTTGGTAGCTTGGTATCATAGAAGCAGGTTGCTCAATAAAAGGTTAAATGGAGAGTTGCATACTAAATGACAATTTCCATTATATTGAAGGCAAGTGAGAAATTAGTATCTAGAAAAGCTGGATGAAGCAAGAGGATTATCAAATTTTGTCATCGACTCAAATAAGCTTTTGGAACATCTTCACTACAAAGTAATCTGCCTTTAAAAAAATTAAGAGAAAAAAAAAAAGAGAAAGAAAGAACGAAAACTGAATTCTCTTAGTGTGAAAAAAACATGCTGTTTCAAAGTGTGTAAACATAAGACTAAGACTTCTTTTTCAAAAAAATGTGTGAAGCTGGGCT
>VZTO01024215.1:0-35099 GCA_013400615.1 Syrrhaptes paradoxus
GTGATATCTCACCTCAAGTCACCAAAGTGACGATGTCCATAATCAGCCCAATGCCTACCGTACATAGTTGAATGGTAGGCAGTGATCTAAATAACCAAAAAGAACTTTTGTTAAAAACATAGTTCATATTCAGAAGGCTTTCTAGACTGTTGGATACACTTCAGCAATAAGTGCAAGCTATGTGTCTGCAAAAAGTTTGAAAATTCAGTATAGTTATTCACCAAAAAAGAGGATAATACCCTAAGAATATGGTGATCAAAAAAATCTGAATTATGCCCTTTGCAGCTTAGGAAGACAATCAAAGACAACTAGAATGTGACTGGTGTTTGTCCTAACTAGAACAGACAGTCAAATGAGTCATCTTTTCTTTGTAAAACCAGTATTCTAATAAATGCTATGAGATTCGCCCGCTATAACAAACTGACATTACCTATCCAATCATCTACATCCTGAGAAAGCTCGGAAAGATGTTGATTAACGAAAAAATCTAACCAAGTTTAATATTCTTGAAAATTCAGTCTGGACTTGGATCACGGCATAGACTTGACAGTACACTAGTGGTTGATACAAAAAGAAAGATAACACAGTCATTATTCCTATACTCCTGTATCTCTGCATTATTTAATACTATCAGCCATAAGACCTGTCTAGCTTGTTTGATCTAGGGAGAATGTACTGTACTTTTTTGTCAGAAACGAGCAGTAATAGAACCTATCCTCCATGACTAAGACCTGCCCTTGTGGTGAGCAGCATAATTATCAGTGTACTTTCAGGTCCTATCTATATATCATGATTATATGATATATCATATATATTAGGTGATATAATTCACATGACATGGACTGAAAAGCTGACAGCTTGTGTGAAGCAGATGGCTTTACCTCTCTTTATCTCAGGAAAATGAGATAGAGAGAGCTAATGGGACAAGATCAGCTCATGAAGGAATATTTACTAGTTCAGCAGAGTAAATGATTCTAAAAGACTCACAGAAATATCATGAAGCTCTCACAGCTATACTGTAGTCTCCTGGGGCTGAAATTGTACCACTATAAAGAACAAAATAATCTGTGTTTTGGGAAGGTTACATTGCTTAGATATGTAAATGAAGAAGTTAGCCTTTTTATGCTCCCTACCTACTCAATGGAAAGAGAGAGGCTCTTTCAGAGGGAAATTCAGGTTAAATTCCTAATATAGAGACTAAAATACCTTTGGAGTAAGTTCTCTTGTTTGGCAACTAAAAATTAGGAAAAAAAAGAGTCATTAACCTCATGAAGTTCAAAAGGCCAAGTGCAAGGTCCTACACCTGGGTTGGGCAACCCCTAATATCAATACAGCTGGGAGATGAAAGTGTTGAGAGAAACGAAAGTGTTGAGAGAAACCCTGCAGAAGAGGACTTAGGGATACTGGTAGATGAAAAATTGTTGTGAGCTGGCTATGTGCACTTGCAGCCCAGAAAACCAATTGTATCCTGGGCTGCATCAGAAGAAGCATGACCAGCAGGTCAATGGAGGTGATTCTCCCCCTCTGCTCTCATGAGACCCCACCTGGAGGCCTGCATTCAGCTCTGGGGATCTTTAGCACAAGAAAGACATGGACCTGTCAGAGAGGGTCTACAGGAGGGCCACAAAAGTGGTCAGAGGACTGGAACACCTCTCCTGTGAAGAAAGGCTGAGAGAGTTTGGGCTTTTTAGCCTGGAGAAGAGAAGGCTCCAGGGAGACCTTACTGCAGTCTGTCAATATATAAGGGGCTTATAAGAAAGATGGAAAAAGACATTTATCAGGCCTGTAGTGACAGAAAAAGGGGCAACGGTTTTAAACTGAAAGAGGGTAGGTTTAGATTAGATATAAGGAAGAATTTTTTTACGATGAGGGTGGTGAGTCCCTGCTTGTGGTATCGGGGTCGGACTAGATTATATTTGAAGGTCTCTTCCAACCCAAACCACTGCATAATTCTATGATTATATAAATCACGTATATTAACTTTCGTGTTCTTTGTTAGTGTGAAGCTGTCACAAAAGACAACCTATAAATAATATTTTCCCTTTTTACTCATTGGTTACAAAACTGTCTCAGACAAGCAGAAAGTGATTTGCCCTTGCTCAGGTCTTCACTTCTCAGACGAAATATCATGTATCTCAATATGGCATTTCATAGTTCAACCAGAATTACAAATTTTAACTAGAATTGGAGTCCTTTGGGATATAGGCTACCAAAAATACCAAAAATGAGTTCAGGCACTCAGCTGTTTTCTCCTTCTGGATAGAAAATGAGAGATCTTCAGTCAAGAGCTCAATACACCACTGGGAGGTACTCAGATACTGCTGTGGTGAGTATTAACAAAATGAATATCTAATGCATAATAAAAGCAATGTTGGAAAGGGTTGACTTTAAGAGAACTACATGATCTTTTCATTATAACTTGGTGACGTATGTGCAAGGCATGCATACATATTTATAATCATTTTTTTTCCCTACTACACAGTGATGATAGCAATCTCCTCTTTTGCTCTATGCCCATTTGACAAGCCTGATTTCTTCGGAAAGAGATACATGCCTTTCACTTTCAAATTTAAAATATGGCTGAAAGGCCTAGATGCTTTTAAGTTACTACATTTTGCCTGAACAAACAAGAATACTAATCATAACCATGAAATAACTAACATGACCAAAACTAGCAACAAACCATCCTAATGGATGGTAGCACACTGGAATGAGTACAGCATAAAAATGTGTATATAAAAGACAAACCGTAAGGTGGATCACGAGTTCTGTTACTATTACCCCCTTTTTTTTTTCTCTATTGGACTCTTATTTTGAATAGCAAATTTTTAAAGATAATCAGAAAAAAAACCAAACCAAACATTAAAAATGTTTAGGGCAGGAAGGATTTGTGGCCATTCACTTGACAGAGTTCTCTTTGCCTTAAGCAATCTTTGTGCTTTCATAACATGAGCCACCTATGTTCGTATGGAGACTGAGATGAAAATACAACTGCATTTCACTCATGGACTAGTACTCATGATTTGTTAAATGCACTCTCTTAGTCACTGACATAGACTTGCTTTCCCAATGCACCTTAAGAGAAAGTGCAATTATTCAAATGTGAAAACTCCATATAATTATTTTTTCTTGCTTGTGTCTTCCAGTAATGTAGGCTGGATGTCCAGGATGATCATGTAATCACCTTCAACTGTATTGTCCTAACCTATACAGAACTGCCAAGAAGTTACAAACTTAGACTTCTAAAAAAAGAAAATTACATAGCTGTAAACAAGGACAAAACCATATACAGAATTCTTGCTAGAAATAAAATACAAGATTAGAAGCAATGTGTCTGATCAGAGGAAGTCTAACTAATACAATGAGATTAGCCAGGAAAAAAAAAAAAAAGGAAAACTGTAGGGAAAAGTGGTGAAGACATTAAAAAGACATGTCTTACACAAAAAAAAGAGAAAAAAGGTGATCAAAAGTTAAAAATCTAATTATATAGATATAGAAGAAACATACCATAATTAAGAGGTAATAAGAAGAAGAATCAAATACCAAGGTGAAAAACAGTATGCCACTGGCAAGAATGACCTAAAATACCAAATAAGAAAGCTAGAAATGATGATAATGCAAGAACACCAAAACATGAGAAACGGATGGAATGTTAAAAGTAAAATGCTGAGGCAGAAATGTCGTGCAATGATTGGATCAAAGAAGTGTGGCAGAAGTCACACAAGTGTTACTAAGAATGATGATGAAGATTGAACTGATTTGTTTTATAAAGAAAAGTCAGGATCTAATAACTGTTATGATGAAAATGAAATAACATTCACAAAAAGAACAATTTGAGACTTGAAAATACCACTAATATCTGTGCAGTCTGACTAAATGTATACTTCCTAATGCATATTTTAGTGCCCATCAACAGTACGTAAAGTATTACACAGAAATGCATGCATAATAATAATCCAAGCCTAAACCATTCAGCTGTATCACAAATAACAATTATCTGGGACACTAAAAGATCCCGGCAAAAGCTAATCTAATAAGTCTTCCATTATCCTTTAATACTTTAAAACTGTGCCGTGAGCTAAACAGTTGTCAAAATTGAGTTCTGTTTACACTGAGCCGAGTATCAGTGAAATAAACAGAGATCACTGCTGAGCTCTAATTACAAAAACAAATTGTTCTCTCTGTAATCGAGCTGAAAAGGGTAGTCTCCTTCTTCTCCTGCTCCCCCTCCCCCGCCCCCCCCCCCCCCCAAGACTTTACACTTATTGAAGGCACAAAGACAGATGAAAGATCATATGTCATTTGTTGAGCAGATAGGAATTGTAAGAGAGGGGACATAATAGAAAGGCCCCACCAGATAATGCTGATTAGCTGCTGCCTTGCACAGATGAGGTCACAGAGAGCACGGTGACTACTTTATACCAGATATTGTGTTTCATTTTAACTCAGCTAATGGCATACTCCCTTCACTCCAAAGTGCAGTGGCTGAAGTGTGGTCTACCAGATAAATGCAATCCATAGCTATCCTCCTTCTGAAGGGAAGTACAGACTGCAGAGGTCACGCAGACAGGAGGCACAGGGGACCTATTCTCTGCTCAAGACTGAAGATCATATAGACTACCATTCCCCATATCACATATGTCAAATTTGCAGTTGTATACACTCCACCTTATGCAAATATAATCTATCATAAAAGTTTGTGGAAAGTTGATTGCATATGAATTCAGGGACTACACTATTAATAACCCTGCATCAGAAGACTGAGTTCAGATTTCATACTGTGAAGTACTTCCCATACAAATATCCAAAATGAACAGAAGTAGAATAACTCATTACTTACCATGTCTTCTAAGTTTTTATTAATTCCTACTGCGGAAAGATCAAGAGTTATTCATTCTGAAGCAATAAAGTCCTAGGTTGATAGGCACTTTGGTGCCCAGCTCCCCACTTGCCAGTCCTCTTGCCAATATTTTCTTCTATCACAATCACCAATTTGCTAGTGTCTGGCACCAATATAGATGTTTGTGTCTAAATATAAAATACCAACTGCATATTAACAGCCATGGTTGCCTGTACCATCACTTCTCTACAGATATGTAATTCATTTCTTGAAAGAAATGCTATTACAATGCAACTAAATATAACACAGCTCCTCAGCAGGTGTCACTGTGGTGAGAATAGCCCATCACAGTCAGACTGTAAAAATTTGTTTTACACAAACCAGTCTCTGCTTGTTCACTGTCAGAGACAATACATTTTGCATCATCACTTACGTTGTTTTCCTTATCTGGCATGATAGTTACAATCTATATTTCCAAGCTTTGTGCCCCAGGGACTAAAACTATCAAAGTACAAGGAAAGCAAATACACTAATAAAAATGTAGTATCAACCCATCTCATGAACAGAACCAGAGTCACCTTTTATTTCTTATGTGCTCACAGCCCTATCCAAGACAGCTGCTAAATTACTACTCTAAAATACTGAAAGCCAGCATGAGAAAAGCTCTTATTTTATGAATAACATACCTAACATACACAGCCTAGCGTGGATAGGAATACTGATTCATTATAAATAGAAAAGACTACTGAGAAACTTTATTACAATGGCATGGCGTACCGTTCCTTTGAATGATGAATTACAAAAACAAAAACGGAAAAAAAAGGCAATTAAATCTACTTAATTCCCACTTCCTGTAAAACTACACCAGATCTAAAAATTTAAGGCTCATTTAAAGCAAATGGAGTGGATCATTAACAGCTTATTGAAGATGTCAATCAACTGGAGATGTGGGAAGAAATTAAACACATGTAAGTACTGGCAGTCTTCATGCCTGATTTTTTTCTTCTTATTCTGCTAAGGGGAAAACTTCCATTTTGCACTCCTATTGGAACTAGAAAAATCTTTCCAATGTAGATTTCCATCTATAATTATTTCATAAAATATCTCCTCTCATACTAGAGATGTTAAGAAACCTCATGATCTAGAAGCAGACTGTCTACCTTCTTTATCTAAACTAATAAAATAAAAAACATTTTAAAGTTTGCTATTAGCATCTTGGGATTTTCAACACATTTAAAATGTGCATTGTATCTGCACTTACGTTTGCAAAACCCAGCTGCTACAGATGTTGGAATCTTTAAAATTCATTTAAATTACTGTGTCTTTAGTACAAGTCTGAACTTTCTCTTGGGAAAGGAATTATTTCACAGTTGCCATTCATGGTTTGCAAGAAAAAGACATCATTATTTGATATCCTTCTTATAATTGTCCAGTTTAAGACAGAAGAGAATGGAAGTCGTTACTCTAAACAGAATTTCTTTCTTTTTTTTTTTTTTTCTGTTGCAGCATCTGTGAAAATGTATATAAAAATTCTGTGCTAGGATGTGCCTAGTTCTAGAAAACCGAATACACTGCAACAAACGAAAGTAACTGTCCACTTCTTCATTTGGTCAAAAATAAGATGTAAAAAAAAAGTCAGTTGCCATATTTCTATTTTGCTTTAAGCAGCTTTGCAATGTGGATTCCTAGCCTTTTGGGCTAGCAAACATCATTAGAAAAGAGCCAGTTCTGACAGAAGTAAGCTTCTCCTTTCTTTACACTGTGGTTCCACAATATTTAAAGCTAAGCCAGATTAGTCCTGCCTGGCATCCGCTCTGAATGTGTTTCTACCCTGTTTTAATGTTATGGTGAGTAGATTCAAGTAGCTACAAGAACAGGAAAAAAAAAAAAATAGTTTTCTGACAGTTCACCTTGCTGAACTGGCTTTCTGTGGGACCACGTGAGCCTTCTCTTCTTGAAAATCCCCAGCTGGAGAAAGGGAAACATATCATGTTGATGTGTCCTGGGTTAAGCTGAGACAGAGTTAACTTTCTTCATAACAGCTAGCAGGAGGCTGTGTTTTGGATTTGTGCTAAGAAGAAAGCTGATAAAAAGTGATGTTTATGAGGCTGCCAAGGTCTTTCAGCTTCTCTGGCTGTCTGCAAACAGGAGAAGCTGGGAGGGAGCACAACCCCAGTTACTAGCCCAGGATTTGATCTTAGATTCAGGATTGAGACACAAAGTGGCCAATAATCTATTCCATAACATACACGTCATGTCCAGTACATAGGTGAGGACCCTCCAGAAGATCATCCCTTTTTGGTTCCTGATCACTTTTGCTCCAGGTCACCCCGCTCCAAGTGGTCTCTCTCCCACGGCCTTCCCCCTGCACCCTGGTCAGCTCTCGGTCTGGGACACTTGGGCTGTTATCTCCATTCCATGAGTGTGGTTTCGGGACTCTCTCTGCTCCAGGATTGTTAGCTGGGAACAGGCTGAGCCTTGGTCATCGGGTAGGGGGGCAGTGTCGCTGTGTATCACTCATTTGTATATAGTATTATTTTCAATATTATTGTAGTTTAGTTATTAAATTGTTCTTATCTCAACCCATGAGTCCTTTTTTCCCTTTACCTCTTTAATTCTCTCCCCTATCCTTGGGGAGGTAGGGGGGTGGGGACATGGGACACTGAGTGAACAGGGTGTGTGTGGGTTGGCCCCCAGCCAAGGGTAAACCCATCACATGATGGAACCAGGCCTGTTTAACTGATTTAGATCAGTTAAAACTGGGCCTTCATAGAATGTAACTTTCTAACATTGGAGAGACTGTAACTGACCATGTGCTCATCAGGAGCTAACACTTGTCACAGACAGTCGCCTAAATTTTTATCCCTACGTTTACTGTTAAAGGTTTCCCTTTCATTTTAAACACACTAATGCATTCCTAGGAATTGTCTTTCCTCGGTGGCAGCTGCTTCCACTGTCAAATAAAGCTGGTCACAGAAGACATTTCCAGGATGTGAATTCTTCACAGTGGGGACATGAGTCTCCCCATGCAACCTGGGACCTCAAGCTATGTGCTTGCCACATGCGTTACAAGGCAGTATAAGTATAGCTGCTGTGAGCCTCAAAGTGATAGACCCTAGCCTTCTGCCTCTGAAGTAATGTCATCACAAGGGTTTCACAAAATCCAAAGGGTAAAAATAGCTGATTCAATGTCAGTCGGCTGAAGAAGGATGTGATGATGGAAGAAGAAAGAACATTCTGGGTATCTATATGCTAGGAATGTCTTCTGTTTCCTTAGTTTGTGTCCTGTAGGCGTACTCAGGTAGTATAAAGTCTCAAGATCTTCTTAGACACACAGAGAAAGGAAGAGGCATTCCTCATTTTTAACTCAATAAATGTTGTCTTTTTTTTTTTTTTAAGTTGAATTTGATAGTAACCATTAATGTCATAATCTCTTCCTGTTCATACTGTTTTAATTAGCATTATGTAGAAATCAGAGTTGAGGGCAAGTGCAAAACATGCACAGAACAAGAAAACTAGTTGCTTAAAAGGACAAGCTACTGCAACATATAATATCAACAATTAATATTTTCCACTGGTTCTCAATTTACTTTCAATGCCATTTCAAGTACCTGGCCATAATATTTAAGGCTTTTGCTGAGCAGCATGCATCTGAGAATAATTCTCTGTTCACTGCACAATGAGACAGCTGTGTCCCTCTAGGCCACTCTCGCGAGTGTGAAGCTCTCAAGACTAGAAATAAAATGTTCGCAGCTGATGGCTGTCATTTGATGGAAAAGAGACATCACAAGAAATTAACAGGGGCTCCAGTCAGATTCTCTTACACTGAGGAAGTAATCAAAGCCACGAATAATAATGGCTGTAAACAAAACCAGAAGCTAAACAGCAGTAAATAAAAACCCCAACATCTGTAAGCTAAGGGTTGGAAAGCTGAGCCTGTCATTACACCTCCATGGCTACATCAAACTTGCGTGGTGTGGATCTACTTGGCCCACACGTATTGCCTCTGGCTCCCCCTCCACATACCTAATTCCTATTCTTCAAAAGGAAAACAGGGTGCAATTAGATAAAAATGAATTAAACAGAGATGTGAGGTCTCATCCTGGATCTTGTCCCAGTAAGTAGTTGAGTACAAGCAGGTCTCACAGTTTGGTCATGTCAATAGGTAAACGACTGAGGTTGTTCGTTCTCACAAGCTGTGATAAGAGGCACCTGGAAATGTGATTAAAGGGTAGGTAAGATCCGAATCCGGCTTTAGCATACTGTACTTAACAAAATGAATGTTCTGTATCTTTCTTTGTCTTTTGACTAGAAATATGACTAATATTTTTTAACATCCTCCGGTGTTTCACAAGGAAATTTAAGTAATTTTGTTTCTCTTCTTATTACACTACTGTCAATTTTTATTTATTATTTTCCCAAACTCACTCTCCTTGCACACTATTACTACAAAATAGCTGGAAGAGCTACTTCAGAATCAAAACAATTTCTGCTGGATAGAACAAATGGCAGGATACGCTTGAAGAGTTACATGGCTGGCAGTCACCACTGAGAATAAAGGATATAATGATAATTCTCAGCATGCATCAGGGTGGAATTCAAGCTCAGCTGAACAGAGTTGCAGGTATCCTTGTCTACCTTTGAGCTGTTCAACCTGACAGTGCAGTGTACCATAGCTTTACATTCAGACCTGTTTTGTTCTTTTCAGTAAAGAAATCCTGAATACAGAATTGATGGCTTTGGTTCTTTGAATCAGCAAGCCAGCTATTAACAGGACATGACTGGGTCAAATATTCCACAAGTTTCAAGTCTTATTGTAACCTCTTTTTAAAACAGAAATGGAAAGAAGTTTGCTTTTCCTAAGGTTCCAGATGAAGGTATTTAAAATAAAAATATATTTTATTTGAATGAGAACCTAAGAAAAAATATAAAAACACTCAGATAAACTGAGAGACTCCTATCCATGCCTAAGAAGATCAAAAATATTGATTTATTTTCTGTGGGTTCTTTGGCTGGATCTGGGTTAGCAAATATAAAGCAGGAAATTGCTTATACCATGTAACCACTCTACCTATAATGTTCATATGGCTGGAATGATAGCAGGCATACCTTTGGCCTCAGCCAGCTATCATTCTGCCAAGTTGTTTCAGACATGGTTCAAACGTCAGCACAGTCAGGAATCACGGCTGTGTGATCCTTCTGCTTAGCATAATGCTCTTCTGGGATTTTACCTTGGACCCCCCAAAAAATTCAGTGTGAAAAAGTGCCTTGGTAATTACAAAAGCAGGTGACTTCTCTGTGCTTCAGGTTAAAAGAGACTACAAGTATGTCTGTGGCCAGACCATGGAGCCTGGTGTCGGGGTCAGAGAACCTTGCACACAGGGTGGCTATGGTTTTCTTCATGCAAAGTAAGGCTTCAAGGGTATTACCTGGCAGGATCTGAGCAACAGTGAATAAACATGCATTACCAATATGCTTATTTCATGTCTTCAGACTCTCCTCGTACCAGACCCAGCCATGAGGTTGCAGCAAACCACATAAAGCTAAGGCAGCCTAGTCAGGAGCCACAGAAACCCAAAAAGAACCCACTGCTGTCCGTAAAGCAGGAGTGGACATTGAGCCTAAGATTGCTTTGGTGAAAGACCTCCACAGCACACAGTGAACAGCAGAGCATGTTAGACCACATGTACTTCTGTCTGAGGTTACATTGAATGAAACACCCTGGAAAATTAATCCTTAACAATTATACAGGCAAATTTAAAGAAGATTTGTTCAATCACATTAAACAACTATGTGGATATTCTTATATTCTCATTGTTATAGTCTTATTATTTTCCTTGTTTTTACTGTTATTCTTATTCAGAACTAAAATGCTCCTGATTCCCTTTGCTCTCATTCACTTTGGAACTGATTTAAGCTCAGCCAAAGTAACCGTATTTTTAAGCCCAAATAAAGATATCTATACAAAGAGTTAAAGTGATTTGTCTAATCCGTCTGTAATGTTTATATGAGCAAATTTTCACAGCTGGTCCAGTGTAGAGAAAGACAAAAGCATCAAGACTTGTGCTAGAATCAGAAAAGTAGTAATAATAACAGATATTTTCATTCCTGAGTGGAATTCTGCAACAATAACTTGCAAAAGATCTCTACAAATATTTTTCCGAAGGTGAGGAAAGTAAAAATGATAAGGATAAGGAATGAGCCTAAAATATGCCTTTGGCAAAATGTGTAACAAAGGAACAACAAAAATATAATTAAAATACTGTCTTTGTTATGCATTATTACTATTATACCAAGCAAAAAAATTGACATTGCCACTACATGTACTTAAAAATATTATTCCTGTTTGCTAAAACTCCCAGGAAATGTGAAAATAAAAATCAAAATAAGCTGAAAATAGGAAATTTGTGGCAGTCATTGGAGACTACCATATAACATGAGTTTTTTTCCAGAAAAAAAAGAAGCAAAACATTGCATTTTTACTTGAATGATAGTAATAGGTACAACTATCAAATCTCTCTTTCAGAAAAATTCTTTATGAAGAGACAGGCTTGAGTCAATTGAATTATACGTGAAAGATAAAATTCAAGATGAAAATGAGACAGCTATGGATCTCTCATAATTGATTTGGAATAAATGTGTCTGACTTTTTTTTTTTTGTCTTTCGGTTATGGCCTAAAAAAGAATTTAAAATGTTGCAACATGTCTACATTTCTTTAGAGATTCTTTCTCTACATTCTGATTTTGTATGTTAAAGCTCATATACTTTTTTGGGTTGACAATTGACTTAGACAAGAGTAGTATTTAATTAGTAACCAAGGAAATGTTTTAATGAATGGAACACATTCAAGAATCGTAGATATGCAAACCAGCACAGAAAAAAGGCTGGTGATACTAGAATTGGTTATAAGAGAGCATTTTAAAATTAAAGACAAGTATCAGTCATAAAAAATTATGTAATCTCAGATAACATGTCAGCTTGAGTAAAGTTTTAAACTGTACACTTAAAATGGAAAAAAAAAATCTAAAGTAGAAGTTAACCATATATGGAAAGGGAAAAGTAAAGAAAAACTTCAGTAAATAAGATCTCAGTTGATCAGGACAGGACACATAAAAATTGGTAAACAGACCAAAACCAAAAAGGAGCAGCTGATTCTAAGTGAGGAATATGATGTAACAGATACCTCACAGACGCAGCAAAAAAAATTACCAAGTAAAACCCTGTGTAATCATAATGCCAAGATATAAATTATATAGGAATTATGAAGTACATTGCATTTAAATCAACTAGGAAAAGAGACCATAAGAGGATAAACATTGCTTACTTGATTTACTTTTTAACATTCCACAGGCCAGGTTAAAAATATAGTTATCTACATGCTACACTGTAATGCTGGCCATAAAGCATTCAAATTCAAAGTTTCTGTAGAAAGGAAAAGACAAAAAAGATTACTATAGTAACTTTTAACTTAAAAAAAAAAAAAAGGAACTACCTGAACATGAGAAAGCTTTTTAAAAAGAAATTAAAAAGGACAACTAAAAGACTATATGCTTGTAGACATGACAGACTGCTTAAAGGTACTATACTGGGAGTTCAGAGTAACTGTATGCCACTTATCAAAAAACACTTTTAAAGGACAGAAAAATAGCCAGCGCGGTGAAACAGTAGAGTAAAGGAGGCTATTAGAAGTAAAAAGATACTCCTAAAGAAGTGGGAATTGTGTGCAAATTAGAAAGAGAAAAAAGCACAAAGTCAAGCAAATAAAATGTCACAATGTTGTAGGGAAGAACGGAAAAGTTTTTGGAGGTAANAAAAAAAAAAAAAAAAAAAAAAAAACAAAAGAAAAAAAAAGGATACAAAGAAGAAAAAGTTTGAAAAGAAGTAGCCTAGGAAGTTTCCCACAATGCAGTTATTTTGGGGATAGAAATAAGTCATAAAAACTGCCTGCTGCAGAAAAATTAATGGACTAAATTTTAGAGAAATTGGGTAAAATGACTCCTAACAAATCAGCAAACCATATGGAACCCAAATATAAAATTGGAGCATTGTAATGCTATCAGTTAAGTTAGCTTCAGTACCAAACAAATGTGAGTAGTAAAATCTGAGAATGATTGTGGAGAGCTACAGATAGATGTCATGCGATTGAATGACTACAATAAAATGCCACATAAGCTTCAGTGTCAACAAATGCAGGTAATGTATATGACAAAAAAAGTAAGGAAACTCAATACACAAACTATGGACTCTAAAGCAGATCTTCATGTTATTCTGGACAGTTAAATGAAGTTGTTAGCTCATAGCTCTTCAGTTTGAATAAGAAGAAATCCTGGAAAAGGAACAGAGGTTAAAACACAAAAACATTACTCTTTAAATCCGCAGCTGCTGTGCATAGACTTCTGTATGCAATTCTGCTCATGCCATGTTCAAAAGAATATAATAGAACTGAAAAGAAAGGGCAGCAAAGATGACTAAAGTTATGAAAAGGCTTTTGTAAGAGAAGAGATTAAATAGACAAAGATTTTTTAGTTTGGAAAAAACCACAATAAAGGGAAAATACTAAAAGATTTTTTGAATCATGACTGTCACCGAGAAGACTAATAGGAAACAATCATTTACAGTTTCTCCTAAAGCAAGGACTAGGAACTGACAATGAAATTATGAAGTGACAGGTTTCAATCAACAGCGGTATGTTTGTACACCTGCCTAAGTAAATTGCAGAGATCATTGCCCAGGACATTATGGATACAAAGGGTCCATAACACAATTAGATAGATACATAGAACAAAAATCTACTCAGGTTTGATGGAAAAACTTTTTTTTATTTTCTTGCATTCTTTTCTTAGGCCCTTTAATTGCACAGGGGTGTAACTGTCCTGAAGTCTTTGTGCAGTTGCTGGAAAGTGAGAGGAAATTTCACAAGGTGACTCAGATGTTACGTCTAGGTGGGTGATTGAATGACCTTCAGCTGGTATAAGTGAAGAGTGCACATATAGTACAGTTGCCCTAAACTGCATGATGAGTTGTAATTTTTTATGTCACAGTAACTTCCATGTCTCAACCATTACTACACAGGGTTGTTCTCATATGTTTTTAAATTCCTACATATTAATATCTTACGTACTAAAGAAAATGTTTAAACTAGTGTGGTAGTCGCTGAATCAGTGCTTGCACTCCACTTTCCCAGCAATTTTTATTACTCTTGTTTTCATATCCATTAGTCTGAATGTCAGGGAGCTAGTTTTAAGTACTAGCTTAGTTCAGTTTAATAAGATATTAAAATACCTGTACCAGAAAATAAAAATAATTCTTTGTTAAGAATTTAGTTAATAAAATCCAATGCATATGTAGCTACCTGTGTGACTGTTCCAGCCAAGATACCTTTTACAGGAGTAACATCTTACAGTCTACACTAGAACAGTGATATAGAAAAAAACTTGTGGGACCAGGATTATGAAAAGTCACAGACAGTATACAGTTAGAAATTCAAATGTACGATAGAAAATATGGCTACCATTTCAATAGTTTTTTAATATGCTAACTACTATTACTGAATTATTGTTTTAAGGTGAACTTCCCTTTCAATATCTGATCTGTTCTATTGTTTTTAGTAGTAGAATAATCACAATATTTAATTCTTACATTTATTAGAATGAAGTTTTCTGATCATTTTCTATGAAAATATATTTAAAACTTAGCTTTCAAAAAGCCGAGGAGTCTAACGCTCAAATCAAAAACAATGTTCAGGGGCTAAACTAGTCATTACTGACTCTACTGATGTATAATGGTACAAGATAACATACAGGTATGAAAAGCTGTAAATTAAAGAAAGTTTGAGTTTACCTTCCCATTCTGTAAACTAGATTAACTTGAAGTATCTTGTGAACTGTAAATTTAACTGTTAATAGCAAAAAATAGATTAATATAATAGGATGTTAATCTGAATTACATTTCCCTTCATTTCTGAAATAGAACTTTATAGTCATTAAAAGCTGTCTGCTTAAGGGTTTCACAAAAAACTTGGAGTTTTCCGTTACAAAACGAGTGGATTTTGTTTGTTTGTTTTTGCTATAAATGTATTTTCCATCTTCTCTTCCTCTATAAAAGTAATTCAATACAGGAAAAAAAAAGAAAAGGAAAGGCTGTGATCTGAATAAGATAAAAGGAAACTAAACCATCAGAAAAAAGCATTCAAAGTTCCCAAAGTAAACTGACTACCTTGAGGGGGGAAAAAAAAATAAAATAAAATAAATCCAGATGAGATGTTTACTCCAAACTTCTTTACCAGTTAACAAAGTTGAAAGAGCAAACACAAAAACAAAAAACAGTCAAAAGTATTTGACTCATGTAGANAAAAACAAAAACAACCCCAGTTCACACACCTACTTGACAGAAAACTCTGACATTCACGTAGCTATATAAATATATATTTAGTTTATCTCTTTCAGGGACACAGTGCAGAAATGTTAGAAGGAAAAGATTTTTCCAGCATGTTTAACATCTCCAGCAGCTGGCTATGGTGATGGAGTCGAGAAGAGAGTGGCAGGTGTACTCCTGCAGATAAACTTCACCTTAGCACCAATAATGGTACATACTACTGTTAGTGTGATGCAATAGGATAGACCACAATTATCTTAAATAAATATTTATTTAGATTTAATAGGACTGTTACAGTATATTTATGAAATACCAGTTGATTCTTAAATGTATTTGCTAGGGATTAACAACTATTCCAGAACGCATTGCTATTTAATGAACATACAAGAACTGCCTTAAATGTAATATGAAGTTGGGTTTAATAAGGTCATTAATTACTTCAACTCACCAAATGATAAAAGTTTACTGAAGATTATCACTATGTAAGGTAAAGATATCTTATGTAGAGGTTAATCCTTAAATTAATATGTTTTTATTCATCCCCTGGTGTTCAATTAACTTAAATTACAATAGTTCCAGTGGTCAGATAAATATGCTAATTTATTTTGATTTTAAGTAGAGTTCTATGTAATCTAAGATCTTCCCTTTCCTTTTCTGTGATTCATTTCAGTAATGCATTTTAGCACATGGGACTTTTTAGGAGCCAAAGTACAGGTTGATCTCAGACTCTAATTTTAAACCTCCAACACACAATTCTTTATTGCTTCTGGCATCAGCAATTTGGCCATAAGAATTCAAAAGAAAAGCCAAATAGATGAATATTTAAGCAAAGCACTGAAAACTACAAACCTTATACAGGCACTCAATTTTGTGAGTGAAGAAACAGTTCCCAACCATAAATACATGGAAGAGAGAACAATAGCTGTGCAAACAAATTATATTTCTTACATGGAAGAGAGATTTGCCACCTCCACATCGTGACTCTGATGAAATGGTAAAGGTTTGCTGAGTAAATTAATGATGATGACTCCAGAATAAACTTCGGCTGGAACCACTAACACCTATAACATGAATAACATACACGGGAGCCAAAAAGTTGAGATAAACAAAGGCCAGCATGCAAAAAAGTCAATTCCTGCAAGACCACTGAACTGTAACTCATCTTTCATAACTTTAGGTATCTACAATTATTGAACTACATCTCAATTATTTATCTTTTACTGACAGTAGAGAGAAAAGAGTATTTGAGGGTGTGATTCATCTAAAATAGGTCATATGACTCATGCTCCAGAAGTACCTGTTGCTCTCCTCTAAAGTGCTCGTCAACTAATTAACTATAGAGAATCAGGGTAACTAGCTTAGAGGTAGGTAAGATGGTAGGTGAAATGGCAAGAGCAAGGTTCCTGAGAACTTGTGGACTCTTTTTTCCTTCCACAGGACTGAAAATGTAGGGGTTTTGGATGTTAAGTTTTCTTTTCTTTTTCTTTTTCTCTTAACTAACAAAATCTTGAGGTCTAGGTTTTCCAGGTTCCTTGTACTTATACAGGGCTAAATATCTAGGAGAAAATCTGAGTCTTAGTTTTCAATCTATTTTGGAAGGGTAAAATTCACTATAAATGAACATGCCATAAATTTTTATTTCCTGGATTTCATTAAGACTGTGAAGAATATTTTTAACTGTCTTGAACATAACAAGTGTTTTTCTTTTGTTATATTTTCCAGAGTATTGGGTTCCCGAATCTTAACAGTAAACTGTACAAGGGCACTAGGACCCAAAGGAAAAATATCATCATCTATATTTTGAAGAAGTATTTTATTTTTGTTCATCTACAGAAGTTTAGGCAAAATAATTATGTTACTTGACACAGGATTAAAAATGAAAAGTTATAGTTATAAATATTATACTGTGATTGTTCAAAATGGGTAAGTGGTACAACTCTGCTGACTCTGATGAATCTCCACAGCAAAAACTGCAAGCATCTGTCTGATAGTTTAGGATTAATTAATTGCAGCTAATGTCTAGGAAAAATACAAAATTTGATAATTTTTGACAGAGAATTACATTAAACAAAAGCACACTACCCCTAACAGCAGGGCAGTTTCTTGTTTCTTAAGAAATTTGAGTGTGTTTTGGTTACTCGCTTTTTCTCTTCTGTGTTGCATATTATCTTCCCACACCTTCGACTTCTAATTTTTATTTCTCTTTCTTCTTCCTGTAAGTCTTTCTCCTCCTGTCTTTCCATACTTCTTCATGTCAGTAAAATAATCAAGTTTACAGTAAGGAAAGCAGCTGTATGGTAAATATATTTCAAATGTGCTTGTAAAAAGTTTAAATATAGGAGTCTGTTGTCATGCATACCTGTGAAAAGCTGCAGAAATGTAGTAAATTTACAACAACCTGTAATTCTACTGCTATCTGAAGCTGTATCTTTAAAGAATTTTAAGAAATCTTTAGGTTTTAAATAGCAAAGAAATATTTAGGCTTTAAATAGTAGCTTATTTGGTCTTACTTAAAGAGGTTACACATCTCCTGAGATCACTGTAAAATAATAGCGAATTAGCAATGGGGTGACATTTCTTACAAACAAGTGGGGGGGTGGTTTCCCAGTTTTCACTAACCTGTCTTTGAGAGACTTTTTTGTGTGTCAAAATTATAGCAACTTAATATATTTCTCCTATTCTCCATATGCTAAGAAAAATTGTGAATGTACACAAAATAAAACTAAACATTAATAATAAAGAATGAATAAACACTCTCAATGTAACAAAAATATAGATATTATCAATAACTCTATAGAAATAATAGGTTTCCATAGGCTAAATTCACAACTTGTATAATTATGTATCAATAGCTTGGCTTAAACTTCTCATGGGGTCTTAATTTCACAATAAATATCATGAAACTAGGAAATTTTGGGATAACATTTATTTCACAAGTCTAAACTATTTCAATTCTGTTCTTACGTTGAAATAACCGTACAATGATAGCTGAGATTGTTTTTACTACATGCTTCAAAGTTTTTGATACTTCTGTTCAAAAATCACTTTTTTTTTATAGTCTGAAAACTGTAATACATGTTAAATATAAGTGTCCTGAGTTAATATAATAGTGTTTGCTATGGGAACAGTTGCAAGGTGTAATATATTTTTACCATATATTGCTATGTGAAGTTCCAGTGTAATTCCATCCAAATATACATCTTGAGAATATCCTTATTTGTTTACTATAAGCCTGAATGCCAAAGAAAAAATATTTTATGCTATTATATGGAATTTCCAGTGATTTAAAGACATGCAGTATCAACTTTACATGATCTTTTTTATTTTAATTTTTATGGTCCAATTCAGTATTATGCTCTGGCTCCTCTACAGTACTCTTGAGAAACAAAAGCACCCACAGCACAGTGGCAATTTAAACTGGGTTTAAAATTTTCCTCACAACAGTGGCTTTCTTTCTCCATCTATATCTACTACCCTCAAAAATGCTTGCCTTTCCTATGCATCCAGGTATTCCTCCCTGAGTACCAGTCAGGTATTGTTGAATCATAAGACTTTGAATTGAGAAAAAAGAAAGTGGTACCTGATGTACTTCAGGATTACATTTAACTTTCTGTGTTTTACGACATAGATACAAATCTTATAAATATTTTAGTCAAACTGGTTTAAATTGCCGGTTTTTAAATTATTTGCCTATGGGCAAATACTAAGTCTATAAAAGAAATCAAGCTGAAAATTTGGCAGAAATTTATTTCATGGACTATTTTGCAGTTTTTTCATAGAGAAGAATATTGATCCATTTTAGGAGGAGCCAACCAAAAATGACACATTGTTAGGGCCACATAATATGATTTCCCATATTACATTGCAAAATTTCTGCTGGAAGTAAAATGCTCCTATAAAAGAGATGTGAAACTGGTACCTTCTGGAATTATTTCAAAAGTGCAGTATGAATTTTATATACCTCGGGGGGGAAAGGAAAAAAGTTTATTCTTTATATTAGAAATAATTTTGGATTACCATATAGACCTATGTTGTCTTTATGTGAACTTTGCCTACAACAACAAAATACCATAGGGATAAGGGACAGAATCCTCACTTCAAATCGAACTAGTAAACTAGAAAAGAAATAGCACATGCTAAAACTAATCACACACATGAAGTGTAGGACTATTCATGTTCAGTAGTGCACACAGATTCAATATACTCTTCCCTAGGCCACACAGATTACAGACGTACAGTCTCTTCACAGTATCAGAAGAGACACAATTCTACTTGTGTTCCTGTTGTTCTTAGTCTGTATGTTTGACTCAGAGCCTGGAAGCTTGTTCAGACTATGTAACTGCCTATAATACTGTTTTTCGACTGTATACTATATTTTAGATTGACAGTTTTTGCCTCAGTATTATTCCGCTTTCCCAAAACAAGCTTTTTGATGAAAATAGTGTTTTACATAAACAATTTTGTGAATTGTTCTCGTATTTGCAGTTTTAAAGAAAGAATAAAATGTTTTAAAGCTTTCAGTTGTCCATGCTGTTAAGATACAGGTTTATACATATTAAAAAATGAAATTTTCAGGGACAAGAGTTAATAATGTCTTACTTCTGTGTTTGTGCATGTGTGTGTACATATTTAAACACACACATACTACATATACACTATTAATATTAAAAGAAACATTAACAGATTAAGGATTTTTCATATGTAGTCACATGAACATTCCCACTGATTTATGTGAGAGATTTTATGTATAAAAAGTTGGAAGAATATGGTCCTAAATATAAAAAAATACATTTACTTGTCTTAAATAAAGGTTGTTTTTCTGTGCCACAGTATGACTTGGTTATACTGGGCATATGCTCCTCTCCATTTCATGCTGCAGAGGGGAGCAGATGGAATTAAATATAGCTTGGCATGCAGCACAGGGGCAGCCATGGAGCAGTATTTTTTAGTACCACGCAGGCACTACCAGCTCCATATACATTGGAGATGAAACACAAAAAAGGGCATGTCACCTTCAGGAAAGGGTAGTAGTCAGGGAACATCTGTTATACATGCAGTGTTCCCCGTAGAAAGAACTGAAACATGATGAAATATGCATCAAAAGTTCCTTATGCACTGAGGCACATTAAGTCCCTTTCAAACCATATGAAGCCCACTTGGGGAAGGGAGGTTATTTGAGTGCGGCAGCTGGAATAGGAGAAAGCAGCAGCAGGGAACGGAAAACAGCTGTTCTGCATTCTGGAAATCAGGATGGACAGTAGGTGCACAAAGGCTGATACATGGCATGTGTATATCACTGATGTACAGAGAGCAAAGTTTCACTAAGCAGTAATTAGTTAATCATGCTGCAGTTCCGTCTCTGAGCAAAGTTAAATGCTAAGTACTATTGTATTATATCAGGGATTCTTGAGAAGCACTGCATAATCCATGTTTCATGCTATTCTCTAACACAGTGAGGTCTTCCTGTAAAAGATGTTTGCAAGGAAAAGGCTGCAGAGCAGGTCAGTGCAAATGTTCTCTTTCAGTACGTTTTACTCAGGACTAGACACTGTATTGTATCCTCACACTGAATTAGGGCATCATAAAAAGCAGGACTAGGGTAGATCCTCTGGCCCTGGGTAGGTTAAAATAAATCTTAGTTGCTGCTGACAAATGTGTTTTTAACCTGTTTTAAAAACTGCCAGGAAGGGGGATTCTTCAACTTAATGGGTAGCCTGCTTCAGTGCCTAGCTATCTTTATAGCAAAGTTTTCTATCATATGTAACATACATAGCTCTCCCAGCAAATTAAACAAAAAAAAAAAAGAAAAAAAGGAAAGAAAAAGCAATCACCACCCTATTTATAACAACTTCTTACATACACAAAGACTTTTATTATGTTTCCTTCCAGACTTTGTTCATTTAAACAAACAAAAATACTAAACAAACACTTCTTTTAATCTTCACCCACAGGCCAGGTTTCATAAGCCTCTGCTTTCTGCTGTTTTTCTACTTCTTTTTTGACTTTGAGTTTCTCCAGATCTTCCTTAAAAATATCCCTACAAACTGAGTATGGTGGCTGTGTAACTAATTAGAGTATGCAGCAACTCTGGTCCAAATTAAATTACACCACTTTTCTCCCTCTGGAAACCAGGGTATAGGAGAAAAGTAGTATGTATACAGGAAAAGAAGGACAGACTGGATTCCTGTATGCAGGAATTAGGAGATACTCTTTGTTCCAGAAGAACAAAATACAAGTAGCATTATTCCAGATGAAGAGTTGCTGAATGGAGCAATTAACTCCCATCTCTTATCTAAGATACTTCTGTTTTGTCTTCCCCAGCTGGACATAAAGTTATTGATAACTACAGTCCAAGTTCAGATTTCCAACTAATATGCATCAGCTTTACAGTAACTCCATCTGCAGAATATTCCTTTTTATTGTAACAAGAATATGGAACATGCAATGGGATTGTGTTAAAACTTGGCTACTATTGCTGTTCATCATACCTGTATTTTCTGCTGACTCAATAAGAGGAGATACAATCATACAGTGATGATTTAATATGAGAGAAGAGAAGATACTGTGTTTATTTTAATAGTCTCCTTTATATAACTGAATGAACACATTCTTGTATATGGGTTTTTAAAGTATAATTCTGTGCAAGCTTAATTAAAAGAAAACTGCAAGTACACCATACAAACATGTTTTCAGACACAGACTAAGAAACAGGAATAGACTCTCTAGTCTAGTTACAACAGTTTCCATTATATTAAGCATCCATCCAATATATGAATATATGTCCTGAAATTTTCATTAACAAAAGTAAGCACAGGCAGAGAACATCCATTTACCACCCAGGGAAATGCATAAAGCCTGAAACAATGAAAACTATCTATTTTGTAATTTCCTTGTCTCAAAAGTTGTTGATCTTTCTATGCCCCCACTTTTCTTTCAATTTATAAAAAGCATCTGAAAAGAAGAAATGTTAGCTGAAGATAATGATTTTGACATAGAAGGGCCTCATCTTACAGAGAACTGCAAATCCTTTTCTTGCTCTTCTAGTGGGAATAAAGCAAAAAGATAACATGGATTCTAAGCCTTCCAAGAACAAACTGCAGTACAATGGCTGTGCTTAGCCCTGGGAAAGGTGGTGTCAAGACAGAGAGTACAGAAAGGAAGTGATGAGATTTGCATTAAGTGACAGCAGAGGAATATCCTGCTTTGTTGCCTCTAAAGCAGGAAGAAATGAGCACGAACAGCTACAGCACCCAGAATTTGCACTCACATCTCAGGCACAAGAATTACAGTAACAGACTTGTGATCTTAAATGGCATGTTATGCACTAATTTGCAAACAAGCTCATCAAAGAAAACTCTAGCATTTATTAATACTTCTATTGGTACAGTCTCAGCCTTTTAAAGTGCTAGTAATGATATATTTAAATTGATTCAGTGGTGAAGCTTCCAATGAAAACAAAATACAGGGCTAAAATATAGATAATTTTCAACCACTGAATTAATCTGTAATTATAAAATAAATAGAAATAATGGGGAGCAGAAATGAAATTACCTGAAAAATGTGTCATAACACACCAAATGGTGGACAGATGAAGTTGCACTGAATGTCTATAATCCTTTCTTTGTGTCAGAAAGACATGTTTTGTGTGTGTACAGGTGCAGAAAGTTCTTTCTGCATGTTTTGAAAGTAAGTTATAGAAATTCCCCCCTAATTTGTGGCTAAATATATTAATTAAATGTGGGATATGCTATTCACAAAACTTCACTGCTACTAGATACATGATGATGATAATCTGCCAGATGCTGAAACATGCACCTGACTGAAAACCTGGTTTGGCAGAACTCCATTCCAGTTGAAAAGCAGGATAATAGGCAATAACAGGCAGGAATAATAGGCTAAGATACTCTGATGTAAAGTGTATTCACTGTCACTTCAGCTACCAGAACGTTTGTACTGGTTTTCCATTTTGTATCAATGAAGGCAGATAAGAAAGTAGTCAAGGTATTTGGATTCCACTTCACTTCCATTTCTGACTTGTTTTAGGACAAACATCTGCTTCCTCAAACTTCCCCTTCCTCACCTGGATAGCCTTGCTTGAAATCTAAAGCTGCCCGTATACTTAAGAGGTACCCTGCAGAGGAAAGCTATGCCTGGGAAGACTCCCATCTCTAACGAGGAAGAACCAAACTGGGCTCTGCTTCAAAGCACACCTGATTATTGTTCAGTCTGACATCACACAGTGTCAGTCACGAATCTAGACTCAGTATCTAAATAACTGAAAAGTAAAAAGTGAACTTAAATTGACTGACAGACTACTAGACGATCTAAAAATAAAACTTAAAACCAGAAAGATATTAAACGTAACTGCAACAGAAGGAAAAGGAAATCTCTAATTCTCTGAGTAAATAAAAGTTGGTAGATACAAGAAAATTGTCTTTATTTTGCCCAAACCCATCATATAATTTGCTCAATACATAATACAGCAACAGATATGTCATAGATTACTGGGTACTAATATGAGAAAGGTTATGACAATCATCTGTACAGCAAAGGCAACTGACTTGTATTCCTCTCTCTAGTTCATTAACTTAGGTTCAAAGGGATAATGTTATTCTGATCTTTCAAAAAAGGGCATTACAGAACATTTGTATAGCCTAGCTCAACCTAAGTAAGGAGGTCTTGCAAAAATGTTACATAGATCATCTTTAAATGAGTGTTTGAGATCAAGGCACTTAGAACATTTGAAACTTTTGTAAGTACTTCTCTCACTAAAACCGAAATATATTAATTTAAAAGTTTAATACCAAAAGTTTCAATATTACATTTCAACAAGGACTTCATAAGAAGGATGAGACCAATAATAATGCTGTTAATTCTCTTAAAATTAGAAGTACAGTTTCACCAAACAAGGTACTCCCAGCAGCAAAGCAGGTAGGAACTAATGGCAGTGGCTTAAATGTCATAATGAAGTTATTAAACACACAGAAGTGTACATCAAACAAATATAAATATGGCCATATTTTTCGTAAATGTTTGTAACTCTACATACATTTTTAGTCTTAAATTAAAAATCTCACTATTAGAATGAAACCAAAATCAAATACCTTTAGGGTGTTAATAAAAAAGTTGGTCAATCAGAAGTAGTTACAGAATAGAGAAATTAGTCTTTGACTTTTGCTAGTCTTCATCTAGGATCACACGTGCTTGCATAAAGCACAGAAGCAAAAAAAAAAAAAAANAAAAGGAGAAAAATATGTGGAAAAGAACAAATGAAAAAAAAAATCTCATTTTGGGCTTCACCTTACCATTTCTAGAAAGAGAAGCTATGCTAAGTCATACTAAGAAAAGAAAAGAGGCTCTCAATACAATTAAGTTGTCATTGTAGCTTGCCTGGATAATAATTAATTGGATGAAAGTGAAGAATGGGTATTGCATGCAAGTTCTGACATACAACAGCAAGTTAGCATCTTACCCGACCATGTTAGGGGTAAGCAAGTTGGAAGGGGTGGTAGTCCTGGACATAAAGACTCTTAGAATCATAGAATCATAGAATGGCCTGGGTTGAAAAGGACCATAGTGATCATCTAGTTTCAACCCCCCCGCCATATGCAGGGCCAGCAACCATTAAACCAGGCTGCCCAGAGCCAGGGATGGGGCATCCAGGACCTCCCTGGGCAACCTGTTCCAGTGTGCCACCACCCTTTGGGTGAAAAACTTTCTCCTAGGTGGCGTCAGAACAAGTAGCGCAGTCTGACAGCTTATTCACATTCTGGACACAGAGAAAATGTGATAGGAGATGTTCTGTCCAGGGGAAAAAAACTACGGGAGGAAGCAATGTTGAACAAAATATTTTACAGGTTGTGTCAGCTCTGGTGGGACTCACAGCTGCCATCACTTTCTCAGAAGAGGCCATCACCAGCTCTGAGAACTTTACAAAGAAATATTTCTCCACAATCTTCTTTTTCCATTATCTCATTAAACTGATGTACTCGTAAAAGAACCCAGCATCCCCAATGGCATGGAAAGCATTGGTGATGATGTCAGATGGCAGAAATTTCCCTGATGAACCTTCTGCACTTATCAGTCTAGACTGACTTTCACTCAGTTAAACTGAATGGGTTTTAATTATCCTGCAGACTCAAGCAAGACTATTGCAAGAAAATCAATGGATAGTTCAGAAAAAATCTTGGTAAAAACAATCTGATAATTTCTGTCCTGCTGTGGATAGATAATACAAGATACTCAATTTCAGGTGTCATTCTTGTTTAGAAATTGAGAATATAAATGTCAAATTACTACAGACTCATTCTGTGAATGTGTTCAGCAGTCGAACGCAAGAATTAGCAGTATTCATAAAGATTTTATAACACTGATACAGTTTTTATTCTTAAAACTGTTGCATGCAGGATTGCATCAACTGTCAAGCAAATATAATTTGGTTGTGACAATGAAGAAAGAAGTTTTATATTTTCAAGTTATATTTAATACAATTTTTTTTTCTTGAAGATACGTTACAGTCGTTTGATACTAGTCATCTGTTCCTAGATTAAAACGATGCTGTTCTACAGAGAAGCCTGGAGAGCAGTGCAGGTCCTAGAGGAGTCCCAGACACCAACACTGAGGAGTTTGTTTTTACCCTTCCTCCAAGGAGGTGCCTCCTGTTTTCCTTTATTCTCAGGATCCGTGCTACTGTTAAAAGAGGCAACAGCACATACAGAAATGCCCCCTCTATGGGATGCAGGTGTGAATGGCAAGCAAACGTGTTGAAAGAAAGATGCAATACACTGTGCTAATGCAAAAACACATCAACAAAGCTGCTGACTTTGGAGGTACTTAATCCCTTGGGTATTTCTGACAATGACATGAAAATGGTAGAATTATCTTACAGCAAGAAAACACAGACAGAAAAAAAAAAAAAAAAAAAAAAAAAAATAAAAAAAAAAAAAAAAAAAAAAAAAAAAAAAAAAAAAAAAAAAAAAAAGAAAAAGAAAAGAAAAATTCCTGGGAAAATCTAACAATGACAATGATTTATTAGTAACTACAGAAAAATCTATAACTCTGTATTGTTTTACTGAATATAAGGCAAACATATCCAAGATTCACTAAGAAAAGTACAAAATATACATCTTGCTGTTTATCATACTGCTTTCTTGTACATATCATTTATGGTTTATGATATTTTCAGCTTTGGATACCTTTTCAATAAATACAGATTACTGCTGTTATGCTTAAACCATGCACAATTTTTTTTTGTTATTTAAAAATAAAATGTGAAAAATATATGCTATTTCAGGTGAAATAAACAGATAACTTGACAGGTGTATACAAAAGTATTAATTCCTGTAAGACTCCTAAGTAGGGTGATCTCAAACTGTCCAAGCTAGTGATAAGGTTTAAAGTGTCAACAACAGAAGTGGAAAAGGAGACATAAACGAAACAGATTTATCTAAACTCATTCTATTGAAAGAGCAGCATACAAGCTGCTTAGTGAAACAACTGATTCAGATAGCATAAGTAAGCTTAAGAGACAGCAAGATATTTTTATGCAGAAAGTGACTTGGAATTCACAGCAAGACAATATATGGTTGAGGTAATTAAAATGGGACATGCTTATTTTAACACAAGTCTTATTGTCCTGATAATTTTTATAGAGTTGATTTTTTTTTCCCCTTTCCATTAAGGCCAAGTGATGAGCTTTCATAAGCATATCATAATGATGTATAATTTGTATTATCTTTCCCATTTGTGCAAATGTTTACAATCACCACCAGACAAAACTTGCTATCTGGAGCTATTTTCCCTGAAATAAAATATTTTAATACTAAACTTAGAGAGCCTTTACCATCCACTGTTTTCACTATTTTAATCTAAATCATAAAGTAAGCTTGACTGCCTCCAATCCCATGATGAAATCAGAAGATATCTAATCTACAAAAATATTTTTTCCTAGATTTTCCTACTTCTCTATTACTGATGGAAGCACAATTGCTGTAGTTCTGCTGACACAATTTTTTTCTCAGTATAACCATTTAATTTTCAAGCTATATCTAGGCTAGATTTGCTCAAAATTGCAGTTAAACTACTGGTACTGCTAGCAGCCTTATTGCTGCCATGGGTAGTATTGTACCCATGACAATAGTGTTTGGAATTACATACAGAGGACATCAAACTCAAACTTAACTCATTTTAAAATTAGGAATCTCAAGTCAAGATCCTGAATTCACAGTTAATCCTGATAGTTTCTTAAAAATTCCAGAACATCTAACAATTACCACTGTTCAAAAAGCAGAAGTTAAACTATTTTAAATATCTTTAAACAACAATAATCAAACCTGAAACTTTGCTACGGAATAGTGAATTCCCATCCCTGCACACAAACCAGAATGATAACAGAACGACAATTTCTGATACTGCTTCAGATGCTGCTGTAGACAATTGTTTCTAGAAAGCTGACAATTTCCTTTTCCTGGAAAACAATTTTTCTCTAAAGAAAATGCAATCTTTTTTCTATCCTAATCACATGTATTTCTCACCCTCCTTCAACTTGTCTTATGACTAGATAAAGCAATTTTATTTATCTTCTTTCAAAAGAGAAAAGTTACTTTGGGTTAAGGCTCCTAAGCATATTAAGCTCACCGACAAGCAATAATTGGGAACACCATATTGCACCACATTTGTAACTGCAATGATCTGTAACTCCGTAAGGTGCTCATTGCAGGTTCAATTTCCATTGGCATATTAATGCCAATGATTTTATTACAGCACACTTGAGATAGAAGAGTTTGTACAAATAAACAAATGGATGTAATTACCATTTGTAATTATACTGGGGGCAAAAAAAAAAAAGGAAAAAAAGGGGGAAAAAACATAGTTTGTCTCTCTATCCTCATTCTTTTTTCTTTTTTTTTCTCAGTAGGAAAATTCACATAAACACCTGCTGCCGCAGTTCAGTGGCTGACAGTACTTGACATCCACAGTTCAACATATGTTTAATAAGAATGTGAGGAATTCATATGAGCTGCTGGAATAAGTTGTTTCTTGATGAATAGGGCCCCTCATTTTGATATAACAAGTGTAAACCTCAGTATAACTCTTTGCACTAAAATAATAAAAAAAAAAACCAACAGAAATTATTGGTTTAATCTGCTTAGTAGAGTTTTTATATTTTGATCAGTATTGGGCTTCATGGTGCTGGACAAACTGCAATATTATGAATTCTTGCCATACCATAATTTTCTAAAAAAACACACATTTTTAATGTGAGTAGTAAATCATTTTCCTAATGAAACTTTTAAAATTTTAGAACTACTTCGTAGATAGAAATCCAGAGATTTTGTTTTTTTCTTATGCAAAATGGAGAACATTAGACACACACTCAAACAGCTTCTTAACAAAAAATGTCCAGTACTGCATCTTTATACAGATCAATGTACAATTATAAGCAAAGAGTTGCTGTGGCAAAAGATCAGGAAAAAATAATATTTCTGGCATTTATTACTTGGAAAATAAGGTCATATATAAGGTCAACCTTCAAATATATACAGAATAAATTATACTGCAGCACTCTAAATATTCTACACAGCAAAAATTATATTGAAATCTCAACATAATAGGACAAATGAAGCTAAACATGTATTTCCTGATTACTGCACTACAGATCAGACCAGGCTAGGAGGCAAAATCCCTAGATCCAATTTATCAATAATTAATAAAAAGCTTATGATATATTTCTGCTTAGTTATAAATACAGCTTCTTATTAAGGCTGTCTTATTTCATAATCCTTTAACTGTTTTTAACACTGAATCATCTTTCCCACAACAAACTAAAATAATAGTAAACACACAAAACATTTAAAAATAATTCAGTGGTGCACTTCCTTGTTGCTTACAGCCTAGAAGCAAAACACAAACACACATAATGGTGGAGCACTCAGCCTGTCTGCTGCTTTTAAAAAAAAAAAAAAGAAGTGTCCCTTTTGAAGTAAAAGGCCTCATAATTAGATAAAACACATCAGGAAAAAAAATAATTGGACACAGCCTTTGAGGAAATAAACACGCTTGTTTGTCAGAACTAATGCTTGCAGAGAGCACTGTCATTGTCCTTATACAAGTCATTTCAGCTGTTTCACAGACATTCATCTTTGGTACCTTCACAGCATGTGAATGAAATTATACTGAAAATCAGATTATCTTATTATTTTACACTTCTCACACTACTATTAATTGTGAAATCAGCATTACAAATAGGAAAATACATCCATGAAATGAAAACATCTTCTGATCCATTTTTACTCTTGTCTGATATCCCAAGACTCTAGTCTTCTCCTCTTCTCCAAACTACACGAGGAATATAAATGATTGACGTTCTTTTATCTGTTGCAGTCATGTCTAGTTTGAATTTCCGAATCACACTTTGGCAGAAGGACTGTGTATAATATATCACAGGCAATGCCAGTGGAGATAAAGTATATTCTAATCATTTTAGAAAAGTACTAATTTTTTTTCTTTTTTTAATCTACTTTCGATACTTGCGGTTTCATTTCATGTTCATTCCGAAAGATACTGAGTGTTCTTTGCTCTGGGCGAGCTACAAGATTTACTGTTTTCTCTGATAGTATTATCAGCGGGCTATTCTACCCTGATAAACCACGACCGCAATACTAATGGGTTTATAATGACGGCTTAAACTCTACGCTTTTGTAAGCATTGGAGGCTTCACTCACCTTGTTCAAGTGGCTGGCTTTTAGCTGAAGTAGTTTTCATCTTGAGTGCCTCCCTAACAGACATGTCACAGCAGGAGCCTTTGTTAGTGTCTTGGTCACTGTCAGCCTGATCACTGTCCCCATGCCCGCTGTCCCTCAAGCTGGCTCTTTCTGGATCCTTGAACGTGGAGCTACTGAAATACATATTTAAAAAAAAAAAAAAGAGAGAGAGAGAGAAAGAGTTGTATTTACTTGTTCTAAGTTGAATTGTACTCTCTGGCAAAGCAATTTTGACAAGAATGCAAATGGGGAAGCCGAGAAAGTTATTTAATAGGCCTTACCTTTGAACAAACTGCTGCCTGCTGCCCATGTAATTGGGCTCTGCGGGAAAATTGTCTGTCTGTGAAAGAGAAGGAAAAAAATACGTATAGTTGTACACTGGACAAATCTCCTGCAGAGCAACAAGATTTCCTAGAGGAGAAATGATTAATAATTCAAAAATTCCCTTAATCTTCAGATTTGTACATTTTAATTAAATTGGAAAATGCTGGCATGTAATTATGTGCTCAGAACAATTAAATGATTCCGGTCCACAAATTACCTGCTAAAGTAAACAATGAGACTCTAATAGGTGGCATTCTCTGTTAGTAACCTGACAGATGACACTGTTTATGTTTTTTTCATTAGTTAGATATTAAGACTGATGGTTGTTGAAAATGAGAGAAAAAATTACATTTGTATATTACAAAAGTGAATTATTCAATAATACTAATTTTTAACCATAATTATATCATCTGCTGGGATTCTGAGGTCTTCACTGCTGCAATACAATTTCAGATACTGTTATGTTACGCTTGAATAGAAAAAAAAACCCACCAAAAAATCAAGAAAATCTGTGGCTTATTAGCTGTAGGATTTTTTTATATGCTACTGGAGAAGTGCAAGTATGAAAATATTTGGGTTTTCTCTCTTTATTTTCATCAGTATTAATAGCTATGTCACAATAATGAGAACCACACATGCAAAGAACAACATTAAATGATTGTTGTAGACAAGTAGCTTTTAAAAGAAGATACTTTCATTAAGTCTGTCATGAGTATATTTTTAGCAGCATTAGCTAAGTAACAGTAGAAGCAGAAGTATTTACAGCATCCAGACCAACATGGAGTCCTGCCAAAGGGAACTGAATTCCCCTTGTATAATCAGCTGAAGTTCTTTGGGAGAAAGAGAGACTGCATCTTTCACAAAACTCCATATACTGTACATTCACACACGTCATTTCTTCTTGCAGCTGACCTAGTGACAGAGCTTCTACTGTTTTCTGCATCACTTCATATCACACCACTCTGCTTCACAGCAGCTATGAGTTTTGCAACATCACCGATCATATCAGTGTCAGTTACACAGGCAGTGCTCAATTAATGGAGCAGAAGGCCCAAGGTAAGGTTTATTGTCACACAACAAGTGTTTACGTAAGTGCCTGGTCTCAGATATTTGGTTTTCCCTGCCATTCCCCACTCCATTATTTTAGCTTTGTTTTGGTTTTATTGGTAAGTGGTAATTAGAAATATTTGCTACTTCTTGTACGGTTATAATATTGGATCTTGGAAAAGATGCATGAAGTTATATCTGAAATTTAAAAGTCATTTCTGTTTGCAACAGAAAATAGGTAGCTACCTGCCACTCCCAAGGTATATGTGAAATAGATGTACTTATATACCACCAATATCTTGTGTGATTTAGGGAAGGAATAGAAGATAAAGAATTATCTTCTGTTCCGCACATAGGAAGTCAACTTGCACTGTACTTTCTTCTTGTTTCTACTTAAATCCTTTGGTTCAAAAATTAGGGTTATAACACATACCGTGTTCACATTTTGAAGCTGTTTCTAATTTAAGCTGCAGAGTACACAGCATTTGTACATGTCATTACAAAGACTATCTGATGTTTTATCAGTGAATTTTCTTTTATGATAAACTGTGAGACAGAATCAGGTTTTTCTTGTCTTTCAAAATTTACTTTCAAAATATAGCATAAAGCAGCTATACTTATAATTCTAAATGATTTTTTACCATATCAAAAACTGCAGATAGTTTGGAAATCTGGGTGTTCGTGTCCAAATACAGACTTGTTCTTCAGCAGCATTATTAAAAGATGGGCATATGAAAGTTCTTAAATACTGCCTAAGAAATGCAAACAATAAGCCAATAAGCCATACTATAGAAGGAGAATTCTGAGGTACTGGGACATCAAACTCAGTGTTGTATCACTGCTTTTCCAAGTCAGTATTTCAGAGGCTGATGATTTCAGCTACAGGTATCCTAACTTTTTCAAATATGGCCACTTCAACCAGGGGGAAGTTTAGTNATAATTTAGATTCTTAGATTTGTGTTTAAGAATATAAGTAAATGCTTTTATTATCAAATCCACAGAATCACAGAATCACAGAATGTTAGGGATTGGAAGGGACCTCGAAAGATCATCTAGTCCAATCCCCCTGCCGGAGCAGGAACACCTAGATCAGATCGCAGAGCCTGATAGTTCTCAGTCCAAATAAACCATATACAACTGCAGAACTTATGTCTATTTTCTAGGTCTAATATCTCAACTATAAATGCCCAGGAAAACTGACCTTATGTTTTTGATTATATAAGAAATCTGCCTGCTCTTAAACACAGCTGCTAATAGAATCAACATTTCCATTTTCTATGTCATTGTCAGGCAAAATGCCCGCTATAAACTGCCTTTTCATCAATTCTCTGCCATTAGAAGAGTTGGACTTTTGCCCTGGAATTAATTATAGCACCTCCTTAAAGGTGGTGTTAAGAACTTATCTATAAGCTGGACCACAGTAAGAACTGGTCATATTTTTTGTTTCTGCTCATAGCAAAAAAAAAAGCGTTTGGCACACCCTGGACTAGCCAAGATATAAATTTTAAAACAGAAGTTATGACCACATCTTAGCTGCCATCCTAAAAATGGAAGCTGCTTCTGAGAAAATCTGTATTTATGGTAATCATTAGTGACTTTTAACTCAATAATAATTTAACCAATTTCTTTCATATTGTGCTTTGTAGCAATATAAACAGTTGGGTGCCATGTTACAGTGAGTTCATTGCTGCAAAAGAACAAATGTAAATACTTGATAAATATACACAGCCACAGAGCTCAGAGTTGAATTTTTTTCCTTCTGCTCTAAATGCATTAGGTCTCCTCCTATGAGCAATGAAAGTATGTTGAGCTGTTCCAGAACACTCCAAGATACAGGCAGCAAAGAGAGAATTGCTTCATCTATGATAATATCTATACAACAAAATGTGGTAATAAGCAAACATTTAATTTTAAAGCTAGGCAGTTTAGAGGAATCTTAGAAAGGTAAACATCCTCTTCACAACAGATTACGGAGAGATACAAATGTCTAACTCCTTTAAACATTTTTTTTTTCAATCCCAGTTGATGAGAGAGGTCATATACTTAAAATTTTTACACTTTAACATCTATGGAAGTGATATTACACATTTCAGCTCATGTATTGATCTTTACACTGCATAGCTGTAGCTCTAGGAAATGACTGCTACTTTAAAAATCTATCAACAGCAAATAAACTCTTTGTTCTTCTCTGGGCATACAACCCTTTCTAGGAAATCAGAACCACCATGTCTCTCTGATTACCTCTGATTTTAAGGTAGGTTTCAGTTCACCTGCACATAACCATCCAAAAGCTAGTCCCCTTCTCTATGCAAATCAGCTAAGATCCTTCTATAAATGTTAGAAACATACCAGGTAATTAATCCCATTTTGGGCATCTAGCTTTAGGTACCTACTACTCCTGGAGATTACTTTCTCCAATAACTATATGAGAATCTAGACTATCAGCAAGATTATCAGTGTAATAGCTAAAGCTAAATAAGATGCATCATATCAGAAGTTAATTACATGGAATTACATTCTCCTGATAAATAACCAAAAATTACTCAAATGCCAGCACTGTTAACCTCTTGAAGAACAAAATAAAACAAGTTTCACCCTCCCCCAGGAAAACCCCTAGAAAGAAACCACCTTTAAAAGTCATTGGAGTTAAACAGTAAAGACGTGTTTTCTGTCTCCATGATTCAAGGCTGGGGGCTGGAGTATTATTTAGGTCACCAATTACTAAGATACAAGTTCTTCAGTAGGAAGAAAACATGCTGAGACAAATGGTCTCTAAAACTAAAGCAAAAGCAGGACTCTATTGCCCTGGTTAGATATCAGAGAATTAAAAAGTCTGTGATGTCAACCTAGCTGTCCATAGCTTCTTTGGAGAAGAGGTCCTGGTTTTATGGCTCATTTTCACAGATTAGTGGAACCAGTTCATGTCCAATGAGAGTATGCTGTTAAACCCTTCAACAGATATACTTTTTCACAGTTTCTACAGTAGCCCCTTAAAAATCCTTTCTTACATCTGTCTGCTCTAATATTTGACCCTAGAGTAAATTTTAAAATTTAGGAACGCTGCCATTGCTGCAATGTTGCAGAAAAATTCCCGAGGATTTCTGTACACGTTTAATACAATTTTCTCAGAAGGATGAACCTCATAAAAGAATGACATTTTGAAAGAGATCAGAACAAGTATAAACCTTTCAAAAGCTTCCAAAATTTAAAAAAAGAGGGTTACTACCTTTCAGAGAATGTCCTACAGTTTGATTATGTTACCTCTTACATCAGGGAGTTAAGGAGGAGGAAAGTAAAAGAAAAGGCAAAATAGAACCCATGCAAAATACACTTTTACTGGTATGGAGTTTCAGATGTGACAATATAGTTTCTACAGTCTAATAATGTGACTCAAAGAATTATTTACTGGCCAGTGTTTGCGTGAACAACATGTAGAACATCCTCCAAGTGCCATCGTCAACTGTCTATAAAAACATTCCTTTTATTACACTTTAGGGCTTGCATATTAAGACCACACAGGGGCCTAGGTAAACTACAATAGTTGCTATGTATTGCTCTCATATGGTGAATTCGAAATACTGAATTTTATCAATTCAAAATAAAACAATTCAGAAGTTTGAAAGTCAGCTGTTAAGGTTCTACTAATTAATTCTAGAATGGTTATGATTTACAAAAGCTTCATTTGGAGAAAGGAAAATGAAAAATTATGGCAAAGAACAGAGTATCAGAAACAAATTCCTCATAGGATCTA